>JBBPDI010000015.1:5267589-5286593 GCA_037974545.1 Cucumis variabilis | reverse complement strand
TTGAATATTTTTGTTGTAATTATGATTGTAGATTTGGATGAATGTGAATTATACCTTCTTAGTATAGCAAATTACGAGTTGATTTGTAAATTTTTATATGATTATAATTTGATTTTTACAATAGTAATATTTGATTGGTGCTATTAGGCCAATTACATTTATGTTTGTATTATTACAAAAAATATTAAAGGGTGAATCAACAATAAAGTTTGTGTGTAAAAATTGGGTATTTATAACTTTTTTCCATTACCATGAATAATTTTAATAAAAATAAGAGACCTTCGATAACATATCTAGTCTTTTATAACGTCTTTTTATTGTTATAACATTTTTTTATGATATTTTTTCAATATCATGAAACGTTTTCATGACACTGAATTAAAGCTATAATATATCAATTTTTTATATTGTTATTAATAGCTCTACAAAAACCGCTATGAAAATTCAAAGACTTATTGCTAAGACAACATTAATAAAATGAAAAATGGTTTATAGCATTTTTTCAATGTTATTAAAATAGCTATTAAATGGTTTTGATAACGCTTTTTCCGAACGCAATAAAAAACACTATAAAAAGTTTTTATAACATTCTTCCAATGTCATTAAAAACGCCATTGAAACATTTCGATAGCGTTTTTTCAATGTTATTAAAATAGCTATTGAAATGTTATAATAACGTTTTTTGAATGCAATAAAAACGCTATAAAATGTATTTTATAGCATTTTTTCAATGTTATTGAAAACGCTATTGAAACATTTTGATAACGACTTTTTCAACGCAATAAAAAATGTTATCCAATTTTCAATAGCATTTTTCTTCACGTTATAAAAAGCTTTTATAGCATTATATATGTGCTATAAATAGAGACATATTATAACGTTTTGCACAGCGTTGTAAAAACGCTATGGAAAGTCATGGACTTTCAATAACATCGGCTACAACCGTGTTTCGAAAACGCTATTGAAAATCAACAATAGCGTTTTTTTTATGCTATCATAACTAATATTTCTTGTAGTGAAATAAACACAATAATTTAAAACTTACACTTAATTAATATGAAACTCTTACTAAATTAACTCTAATATTTTAACTCACGTTCTTTAATTTTTCTAACTCTCATAAATCAATTCACATATAACTTATTATTTAAAACATGTTCAATTTTCAACACGAACGGTGTTAACAAAATAAAACGTTCTTCATTGAGTGTAACACAACTCATTCTTATTCTCCAAAGGCATTTCTACAGGATCTTGATGTTACAAACACATCCATCTCAGGAGAGATCCAAATATTGAACTTCATGGCTCAATATTGCTACTCAAAAACTGGTCATGATGTTTCTTCTAGCTTTTTCGATCTCAATGTAACTGAATACACTATTTCGAGTACGAAAAACAAGTTCATATCAATCGGTTGCGATACAATCTGTTTCATTGCTGGCCAAAGCGAAGAAGACCAACCCTTCACAACCCCATGTGTAGTGTTGTGTGACGACATTAGATCGCGGTAAAAGAGGGGGCTTGCTCTGGCAATGGGTGTTGATTCCAAGTGGGCTTAATTATTTGCAGGTTCAAGTCGGCAGCTTAAACAATCACACTGAGGTGTCGAGTTTCAATCTTTGTGGGTATGCGTTTGTAATTGAACGAGATACCTTCACCTTCTCTTCAAAGTATATACGCAATTTTACTGAGGACAGAATTTTGACAGTGCTTGATTGGGCTATTAGTAACATTACTTGTGTGACGGCTGAGAATAAAACTAATTATATATGTGGCCCAAATAGCGTCAAGATTGACTCTCTTGATGATAGATCTCGATATCATTGCCAATGCTTGGAAGGCTTTGAGGGGAATCCATATCTGCCCCAAGGTTGTCAAGGTAAGATAGTTAAATTACTATAACTATACATAAAATAATCATAGTTGTGGCAAATGTTTCTTGTTTCTTTTTTAGATTATATTTTTAGATTATAGTTCAATCACAAGTGCGAATTTACTATAGACCTAGAGGCTTCAACCGTTTTAACTTCAACATCTTTTTAATTAATATAAAAACAAAGATCATCGGGAAGAGATTTCCTTTAAATTGCTTTTTATTTTTAGTTATGAATTTCTAATTTAGTTTAATAGACTAATAGGTCTTTGCCAATCAAATTATCCGCTAAATTAAATTCATTGATTTAGAGTGTGGGTTTGGATTATTTATTGGAAAAAAATGTTTTTGGTCGACACATTCTCTTTTAAAAACTTTCTTTAAACTAAATTTAAAATTTAAACTCTTACAAGTTGTTAGATCTTTTTGCAGTGTTTATATAAATCATTTTGTTTAAAAACTTATTTTTTCAAAATTTAGTTTTGAGTGTCTCTTTAAAATAAATTATTTTTAAATCTCATTTTTTTTAAACACCTCAAAATTTTTTGAAAATGATTTTTTTTCAAATTTAAATACTTTAAAAGTTAATCAAATTTGATTAGACATTAATAAAATTTAGATTTATACGCCAAGACACAGAATTAAAAATTTAGAGACCTCTTAGAAAATTTTGAATTTCAATTGTCTCTAAGACAAATAATTGAAAGCTTATGAACTAAGTTTATATAACACATTCTTCCTTTTATATATATATATAGAAAATTTTGAATTTCAATTATCTCTAAGACAAATAATTGAAAGCTTATAAACTAAGTTTATATAACACATTCTTCCTTTTATATATATATATAGAAAATTTTGAATTTCAATTGTCTCTAAGACAAATAATTGAAAGCTTATGAACTAAGTTTATATAACATATTCTTCCTTTTATATATATATGTATATATATATTGGAAATTGAATCAAATGACAAAAATATTTAGAAAAAAACAACTCATGACACCAATTTTTTGCATTATGCGAATATGACAAAATTCGTAATATCATACAACTATCAGACAATAATTATAGGACTAGCAGAGGGTCATCACTTTTAAATTTGTTACTTTTGCAAATTTAGAAAATGTTGTGACATGAGCTCTATTATCATAATTTTTTTTGTGACATGAGCTCTATTATCATATTTTTTTTATTGTTTTTGCAAAAGTCCCTTAAAAAGGTTGTTTTAGTGTAGGTTTTTGTTTAAAAAAAATGTGAAATTTGCAAAAAATAGAAAAAACATTTATGTTAATAGAGTCCATGTCACTTATATTTTTAAAATTGCAAAAAGTAACAAATTTAAAAGCAGATTATCATCTGATAACCGTTATATTTGTCAAGTTGCAATATTAAAAAAAAAGGTGTCATGAGCTATTTTTTTTAAAATTTTTCTTTTATCATTTAATGCAATTTTCCTTAAAAAAAATAATATTTATAGAAGTTCATAACCATAAAAACTTTCCTTACATGCTTGCTTTATTATTACTAGGCTTGTGTGAATTGATAAAGTCAAAACTGTAAAAATCAATTACGAGGCAATCTAATGCAAACATTGAGTAGCTTGAGTAAGTAATATGGTTAATTTTATGTAGGTTGGTTATAATAAACACTCTGATCCTTGTTCTTTGTTTTAAAAATACCTTTATCATTCAAAAATTGTAATATCAATCTTGTTTTTTTCCTAAAAGTTTCTAACGCACTCATGAAAGTAAAATTCTTCTGGAATTTTTTACAGAAGTTGAGACCTAGAATAGTGCGGTTAGAACCTAAAATAGGTGGGTAAATAGACCAAGAAAACAAACTTAAGTAGAAAAAAAAATTCAAATGTTCATAAAAAGGATTGAAGATAATTCTTTATATAGTTTATCTAGTTCTAGAGGATAAAAGTTACCAAAACTTTTTGGAATTTTATTATTGATATATATATATATATATTCATATTTTAATCTCTTGATCTCTTAAATAATAAATTATGCGTGAAGGTGGGAATTTGAAAAGACTATAAATGGATATATTTTTTATACTAATTAAATAATCATAAAAAAAAATCAATTAAATTTGGTTGACGTTGTAAATTTATAATTTGGCAAGGGTAGAATCCTCCAAAAAAATGATTCTCCTTTTATTTTGTAAGGATTAATAAGAGAAGCAATCTATAATATATAAAAAGCTAGAATAAAAATAAAAAAAAAAGTTTTTAAAACAAATTTGTTCCTCTACATTTTAATTAATTACATTTATAACATTTTTTTAATTTGAAATAAATAAACGGTCTAAAATTAAATTTATTAAATTTTAAAATTATTATGTAAATTGATTATTAAAAAGTCTCTTCAACAAAGCTATAATTGAATAATTAGAGTAATAATTGACTAGAATTTAATTTAAACTTTAATGATTGGAATTAAAAAACTACTAATAATTAATTGAGTCCAAACCTATTATATAAACATAAAATTATTTTGATACTTCTCACATTCTATGTCAATTCTCACTTTTTGATTTTTGACTTTTTTTATTCAACCGTTCTTAATATTTTTTGTCCATAGAAAGTACATACAACTTCATTTTTCTTAAACATTTAGTTTATCCAAAAAGGATAATGAGATGCATTATTTTGATTTTAATATTTAGCTCGTTTTTTATAAGATGATGAAAAAATTGTGATTAATAAAGTTTGAAGTTTTCTAAGAAGGTCGTGAAAAAAGTAATTACAATTGTTTACAAATTTATATACCACAACAAATTAAAAATAAAAATAGAAAACCTTTTTGCATTTAAAATTTATATTATAATTTTTGAAACTGTATTATATATATATATATATTCTTAATAGAAATTTGTTCAAAATAGCACTACGTAGATTTATTGTTCAAATACTTAATGAATTAGTAGAGATATATAGAGAAAATTTCATTCAAGATTAAAAGAAAAAACAAATAAAGATAAAAGTTCTACTTTTTTTTTTAGAAAATGGATTGTACTTATTCACCAATCATTGTATTGCATAAATTTAAGCATTTCGAATCTTATAAAAAAAATTTTAAGTATTAAATGTACAATTGTATTGATACAAAAATACACGTGCAAATGCACGTGGTAATATACTAGGAGTAAGAAGGGCTAAAAAAGTAAATTCAACGACATTAATTTTTGTGTAAAATAATAGTTTATCAAGCTATTCAGGTAAATATATAGACAAGTTAAAACAAGAAGAATTTTTAAAAATAGTAGATTTTACAAAATATTTACAACCTATAGCAAATTCTATCGCTGATAGTCTTCTATCACTATAGCATATCAATGACTATCAGTGATAGAATCCAAAATTTTGTTATAACTTGTAAATATTTTAATTTATTTTGCTATTTTTAAAAATGCCCCTTAAAACAATGGTATTATGAAACATTTTAATTTAAGTTTTACGTGTATAAAACAATTTTCTAAAATTTATTTTGTCATATTTGTAAGAAACTCGTTAGCTATACGCTAGAACAAGATGAAATGTTAATGTTTGTTTTTTTTTCAAATAAAACAAACATTTTTCAAAGGCAAATTTTCAAAATAAAAAAATATACAAAGAATTTACTACCTATAGTAAATTCTGTCACTCATAGTCATTGTACTATAATGATAAAAGACTATCATTGATAGAATCCAAAATTTTGCTATAGCTTGTAAGTATTTTAATTTATTTTGCTACTTTTAAAAATGTCCATTTTCAAAATCCATTTCTTTGATAATTTTTTTTAATATTTTCAAAATCACTTTTAAAAATTAATCCTAAACTAAATCTGTTTTCAAAACCAAAAGTAAAAAGTATAACTTTGTTTGGTAATCATTGTGGGAAAACTAAAAAATAATTTTTAAAAATGTTATAAAAAAATTTAGCTAAAACTTAACAATTATGCTTAATATACAAAAAAAAAAAACAAAAAATCAAACTGTTGTAAAATGAGACCAAAAAGCTCTAGATTGTTTTATAGTTCATTTATCAACTTTTATGGTTAGAAAACGTGTGGGACTCTATGTCTTTTTTGAGGAGAAGAAAGTGCAAAACCAATTGTATATATAATAATATAAAGAAACAAGTTGAAATTATATTATATATGCATATATATAAATATTGTGGAATTGGAAAATTGTGCACTTTGGGAAATTGTACTCCTTATAAATGTGCGCAATTTGCAAATTGCATTCTTTTAACTTTGCAGTTAGTCTATCTTTGAAAGACCAACGACAAAGTCTGCTTGCTAATTTAGACGTCAATATTTACCAATTCTATTATTATTATAAAGTAATGGCATGTCATTCTGGACAAAGTTTGATGATATTTATATTTATTTAATGACATATCATGAAATTTACTGTTACTAAATTAAAATATATTAACATACCAACATTACATTATGGTTCAAAATTTGATTACGGTTAAATTGACCACTGCTTTTATTAATATAGATTCTTCAATGACAGTACTTCAATATTAAAAAACTTTTTACCAAATGCTTATAAAAAGGTTAGAAAATTTTTTAAAACCATAAAAGTACTTTTCACTAGTAGCAATAGTCCCAAAATTCTAAAGCATTTATCTCATTCTTAATTGAGTGAAAATTTTCTTTTACCAATGATAAAAAAAATTTCTAATAAAATAAAAATGTATTAACATTTTGGTTGCATTACTTTTCCAGCGCTCTAATTTTTCCTACTGGCCGTAATTCCTTTTGCGTTCAACTATCTAATACAATAGTGCTCTTACAATTGAGGCACTTCTTTCCTCGCCCTCTCTCTCACTCATGCTTGTACTGGTGCTTGCAACAAGTAGTTAAAATGTTACCCTTCATCATATTCAAAATTAGAGTGGTTCAAACATAAAATTTGGGTCATCTAAGAAATCTCTAAAACGGATATATGTTAGATATTATTTAAATATTATCTGTAGGGGTTCCATATCGCCGTCGTATTATAGGAAAATACAGTCAACTTTGGTAGTCACTTTCCTTCCCCTTTCTTAAATATAATTTTAGTTATTTTTCCCACAAAGAATCAAGGCCTTAAATTCATCAAACTCCAACTTCCATTTCATTTCATCTCCAACTCCATTTAAAACTTTCACTCTTCCATTCCATTATTGAATGCCATCAACGACACTTATCAGAGACATGGGGCGTCCAACCGAGACGCTGATTCGACTCGCAGCAGTGAAAATAATAGTCATCTTATCAGCGGCTTTTGTAGTCGTATCGGCCACAACGAACGCAACCGTGACAGTAGCTTCTCAAGCCTTACCCGGGTGCGACGAATGGTGCGGCGACGTGCGGATTCCTTATCCATTCGGGATGAAAGAAGGATGTTATCTAAATAATGAAACATTCTTTATTCAATGTCTTAAACCAGCTGCTAGTCCAAATTCTCCAAAGCCATTTCTAGGCCCCGATATCATTACAAACATATCCATTATCTCGGGGGAGATTAAACTGTCGAGCATGGTGGCGCAAGATTGCCACCCGCCAGATACTGCTCCCGATGTTGTTTCCATTGCCAGTGTTGATGTACCTACCTACACTATTTCCCATACCAAAAACAAGTTCATTGTGATGGGCTGCGATGCGATCGCTGTTATTTCAGGCAATGGAGTAGAAGTGCAACCATTTAAATCTGCCTGTGTGGCGTTGTGTGACAACATTGGGTCGGTAAAAGATGGGGCTTGCTCTGGCAATGGGTGTTGTCAGCTGGACCTTCCTAGTGGGCTTAATTCTATAGAGTTCGCGGTCTCCAGTTTAACCAATCACACTAATGTGTCGAGTTTCAATCCTTGTGGGTATGCGTTTGTTACAGAACGAGATAGCTTCAAGTTCTCTTCAGAGTATATTCTAAATTTTCCTGAAAAAAGAATTCCGTTAGTGCTTGATTGGGCCATTAGTAATGATACCTGTGTGACGGCTAAGAACGAAACTAATTGTGTTTGTGGCAAAAATAGCACCAAAGTTGACTTACTTGATGATCCATCTAGATATCGTTGCCAGTGCTTGAATGGCTTTGAGGGGAATCCATATCTCCCCGATGGTTGTCAAGGTAATAAATTAATTACAATTTAATTTCCTAGTTAGAATAATTAATACTAAATTGCACCTTAGATTACACTCATCTTTATACAGTTATTCTATAGTCCAAATCATATAGTTTTTCAAGTGGCAAAATCCTTCTAATTACTCCTTTTTTAAAAATATTTAATAGAAGATCATCTAATTATTTTACAAATCCTGCATGTTAAAAACCTATTGCACAATAAATCCAAAGTGTACGTACGTAGAGGCCCATTAGAAAATTTTGAAATTCAATGACATATAAGACTCAAAAATTGGAAGTATCAACAACTAAAATTTGTAATTAAACTATTTTTGGCTTATTTTAATATTTTTGTGAAGTTTGTAGATCTGCAACTGAGTAAATGTTACTAAGTATTTCTTGTTTTGAAAATTAATAATTTGGTTTATAACAGTATTATTGTGTTACGTCTTGGATTTTACAGATATAGATGAGTGCAAGGACGACAATCTTAATGACTGCAGGTTTGAGTGTGTTAATACAATAGGAAACTATACATGCAATTGCCCAGAAGACTTTAAAGGAGATGGAAGGCGTCAAGGAGATGGTTGCACCCGAAACTCCAAGTCTTTCGTTCAAATCATTGTTGGTCAGTTTCTTTTTTCTTTTCTTTTACTTTGTCATTATAATTTTCATTGTATAAAAAGTGTTTATTGTATGGGTGAAATGAAATGCAGGAGTTACTGTGGGGTTCACAGTTTTAGTAATTGGGAGTGCATGGTTATACTTGGGTTACAAAAAGTGGAAGTTCCTTAAACTGAAGGAGAAGTTTTTTGAGAAAAATGGTGGTTTGATGCTGCAACAACATCTTTCTCAATGGCAAGCATCCACTGATATGGTTAGAATTTTTACTCAAGAGGAGTTGGACAAGGCTACAAACAAGTACGAGGACAGTGCAGTGGTTGGAAAAGGCGGTTTTGGTACTGTTTACAAAGGAGTCTTAGAGGATGGTTCCGTAGTTGCAATCAAGAAATCAAAACTAGTAGACCAATCTCAAACTGACCAATTCATTAACGAAGTCATTGTTCTGTCCCAAATCAACCACCGTAATGTGGTCAAGCTCTTGGGATGCTGTCTAGAGACAGAAGTTCCATTGTTGGTGTACGAGTTCATCAGCAACGGTACGCTCTACGAATACGTCCATGACAAAACAAATGACCGCAATTCCCTTTCGTGGGAAGCTCGTTTGAGAATAGCTGCAGAAACTGCTGGGGTGATTTCATATTTGCATTCGTCTGCTTCCACTCCGATTATCCATAGAGATATCAAGACAACTAACATACTTTTAGACCATAATTACACTGCGAAGGTATCTGATTTTGGTGCATCCAAGTTGGTTCCGATGGATCAAACTCAGTTATCAACGATGGTTCAAGGGACTCTCGGATATTTAGACCCAGAATACTTATTAACCAGCGAGTTGACAGATAAGAGTGATGTGTATAGTTTTGGAATAGTTCTTCTAGAGCTTATAACAGGGAAGAAGGCAGTGAGTTTCGAAGGGCCAGAAGCGGAGAGGAACCTAGCCATGTACGTTATGTGTGCAATGAAGGAAGATCGTTTGGAAGAAGTTGTGGAAAAGGGAATGGCGACAAATGCGAACATTCAGCAGATAAAAGAAACCGCGAAGTTAGCAACAACGTGTTTAAGAATAAAGGGGGAGGAGCGGCCTAGCATGAAGGAGGTGGCTATGGAGTTGGAGGGGCTGAGAGGGTTGAATGAGGCTAATGAGAAATTAGATAGCAAAGGAGAGACAATGGTAAGTTATTGGGTGCAATCCGATGGATCTTTAGAATCGTCATCCAACCAGTTTAGGGCGAGTGGGAGCACAAATATTGTGGATGATAGTATGAAGGTTCACATTTTGCCGCTGATCCATAATGGAAGATGATAAATTGCTGGATAAAACTACAAAATTTTACTAGGCAATTGATGTCAATTGTAGTATATATATTACATATATTTGGAGTTCTTATTTATTCCAAAGTTTCGTTATTTTTTTCATTATGTATTTAAATATTGTGGAGCTTTATATTTTATTAATATTATTTTGTTTGATTATTGATTTTGCATTTATTAATTTGACGTTATTCTACTTTGTCCCTTGAAATGAAAATTTAATTAAATAACAATCCCAAGCATAATTTTTCTTTGCTTATTTTACAATGCTTTTAAACTGTACTTTCCTTTTCTCTTTTTGTATTTGATTAATTTTAAGTGACAATTCTATCTATATTTTTTAGGTTTCAAGTCAGTTTTTTTTTCTCATATTCTTTTATTCTTCTCTTTTCTTTTCATGAAATGTGGATCCAACTAATTGAATTTGGGACTAATGAAAATTTGACATGTATCTCAAATTAAAATTGAAAACATAAATTGGTAAATTCTGATAATGTCACATGTTTTCATTGTGATTGTTAGACCAAGTTAATTATTTTGTTCCAGTTAAATATTTAAGCTTAAGTTAGACAAAATACTAAATATGACTCAAATCCACGTGGTTGAGCCCATAGATCTGGTCCATGGACCAACTAGCCATTAGTCCATAAAGCTCACTAGAGAACTCTATGACTAAGGAAGTTCTCTTCATTTGTGAGATATAAACTTTTTACTCCATAAGGTATATAGAGAAGTCTCCCATGAGCCAGGATACTCCCTAACTCCTGGTCAAGTCGGCCATCTATAAACATTGGAGTTCTTTTGAAGATACAAACTTTCTTCCAAGATTTCAACTTCAAGAGCGTCACATGCTCTGATTCTCTTCTTCAAATCAAGTGTAGGCATCCAACTGAAAGATAATCAGAGGATTAAATACTAGAGAGCGAACCACATGATATCAAATCAACATAAATACAACATAAACACAAGTTCAACTCCATAAATTAAATTTCTCTGGAAATCTCGTGTATATACATATATATATATATATATATATATGTATATACACACACATATAGATATTGAAGAAAGTATTAGAGGTCGAGGAATCAATTGACGCACCTTGTCCAAATATCTTTGAACAAGGATTCACACATCCTTAGCACTCTCTTCATGTCCAGGTCCAAAATGATGCATTTATTAGAAAAATATATAAATTGGGCAAAGAGACCAAAAGTTTGAAACCAAAAAAGAGAAAAGGCTAGAGGAAAGTTTTCTAATTAAGTGTTATAAAAGATTATTGATATGAACTACCGAGATATTCAAATTATTAATTAAATTATATTTAATAATTTTGATGTAACTTTATTATTTTTCAATTTTATTTTTATTTATTAACATTTAAGTAGGTTTAATTTAGTCTTTTCACATTTCGTTAGGGTTTTTATTGGAAGGCTATTGAAGTCTTGTCTTTAGGTTCTTTCAATTAGTAATTTTTTGAATAATTGAAGTTTGGGGCTTTTAAATCAATAGAAGTTCTCTTGCAAATGATAGAGTCATTTTTTTTGCAATTTTTTATTCAGGGTTGCTTACCAAGTGTAAACTTGAGAATTTCCTCAGATTATTTGCTATTGTCATATATCATAGAAAGTTGAATTTAAGTAATTTAATTCTCGAAGAAAAATAGCAAAACTTTTGGTTCAAGTTGTGTTAATCATTTTGAAATTTGTTTTTAGAGAAAAAAAAAAGAGAAAGAAAGGAAAAAGAAAAGGAAAGTGAAATTTTGTTTATTATTATATATATTTAAGAATAAAAGAAAAATAAGAGAAAATTTTAAAAAAGAATAAAAAAGAGGAAGAGAAGGAGATGAAAAGGCATTCAATGCTTTTTTTTTTCTTTTTCATTAGTCATCTCCACTGCCGAAATTTTCTTCTTCCATTCTTCATCTCTTTGAACATAAAATTGAGAGCTTTGTTCAGGGAGGGTTTGAGAAGATTGGAAGCAATATTCTACAGTTCGAAGGTTGAAGAAGATAAAGAAACTACAAGCTCAAGTATTTTCTCTTGACAGATTGAATTCACACATACATTCCCTGGTTTTTAAGTTGGTTTGAACTGCTCAAAAGAAATTAAAATGTGAGGTTTATTTTTTTTATTTTTTGAAATTTTCTTCAATTCCTAACAAGTTTTGTAAAGGAAGCTTGAGCAAATTCTGGTGTTAGATTAATAATTTTTGAAGAGGCAATCAAGTCACAGTTTAGTGTGTGAATTCGTGAAGTCTCTGGTATTTTTAGTTTTACCAATTGTACAAAGTGAGTTAGAAGCTCTATTAGGTATGGTTGAAAATATTATTAAATTTTTTAAAACTTTCATGAAGAAGTCTTGAGCCAAAAATAACTGAAAATAAGTTTAATTTCAGGACTAAATTAGGGGTTAGCAAAAGCCTCAAATTTGGACTACCTCTATTTTAGGTTATATTTGAAATAATCATTTGTGAATCTCATTTTTTTCCCTTCAAGTAAGGTGTAGAGAACTTCAGAATAAAGAGTTTGATATAAATTAAGTTAGTTTTGGTCAAGTATTAAGAAAGTTATGAATGTTTAAATTTACGTTGTTGAATCTAGGAAATTCTTGGAAAAATTGAAATGTTCTTTTATGTTTCCGTTGTTGACGTTGAGTGTCACACCCCGCTCCAGGCACCTACGTGCTTGTCCATAGACATGGCTTGATCTCAGTCAAAGTCATTCGCCTATGGAACAACCTTAACAGACACTTGACGTGAACCCTTGCATAACTTATAAATAGCAGAAGTCTTTTATTAAAAAAAAACATTTAAGTTATACTTTAAAATTCCATAGTGCAACCCATATGAAATTTCTTTTTAAAGTTACCAAGTTAAAAAATATATATAACGAACATAGAAGTATAAACTCTTGAATAAATACAGTTATGCTTTAAAGCAAAACAATTCCTTTTATGGTTTAAAACTAAGTTGACCTGGCAGCAGTATGTTCAGCACGCCATCTATACCTGGAAATTGGGAAAACATTTTGAAAGAGTAAGTTGAAAGACTTACTGAGCAACCGTTTTAGAAAACAGGTTTTCATAAATATTTTAGTCTAAACCAAAGCTTAAATACATTTATCAGGAAACAGTCATAACATGAAAAATTGAAATATTTTCTATTTTTAAAAACAGTCCTCCATAACCACGGGCATTATTTACCCCCTTCGTCCAAAGATAGGACAGTCGTTGGGAAGTTATCCTCCTCTTTTAAGGTATATATATATATATATATATATATATATATATACACATATATATATACCCTTTTTGATGGACCATAGTTAAAAATAGGTTCGTCAACCATACCATCAGTTGAAGTTAACCACATACATACGATTGGTCTCATGTTATATTCGAGCATGGATAAAAACATTTGAAATTTTGAAATATTTCCTTGAAAGTATTCAAAATATTTCCTTGATCATGAAATCATTTAAGAATGGTATCACTTGAAAATAGTTCATAAACACTTATAGTAAATCATGACTTGAAATAATAACTTGGAAATCATGTTCATAAATCATTTAAAACATTTTGTTACTCACAATCTATTGCTTATATAGATTGAAAACATGTTTACTAAATCACTTTCAAATCAATGCGTTGTTCACAAGCTATTACTTTTAAAGCCTGAAATCATGTTCAATAAATACTTTGGAAATCATGATGTTACTCATAAGCTATTGCTTGGAAAGTCTGAAAACATGTTTAACATTAACATTTAGAAGTCGATGTGTTACTCACAAGCTATTTCTTGTAGAGCTTGAAAACATGTTAAATAAATACTTTTGGAAATCATGGTGTTACTTACAAGTTATTGCTTGTCTCTTGAAAACATATTAAATAAGTACTTTTAGAAATCATGGTGTTGTGCACAATACTTGTATATATCCTTGGCCAGAAATTCCTCCTAATCCTCCTTGTCCTCAAAATTTCAGAATCAAATTCCGAAAGTTGAGTCATGTTGCCTTTTGGAAGTGCAACTTGCTCATATTCACTCAAGAAATAACCTTCTCGCCTTTGCTCAATCAAAATGTGAACTCTTTTGAATCCAAAACGTACAACAACCCCCTTGAATCCAAAACATACAACAACCCTCTCTCACAAAGTAGACACAATTTCTGAACTTTTAAGACCAATTTGAGTGATTTTCCACGAGTGAGTTGTGAGAAATTCAATAATGAAGTTGGTCTATTTATAGAGTTCCTTGCATGAAATTATCTTGACACCTCCTCCTCGCTTAAATTCACCCTTATACCTCCTTAAGACACCTCAAAATACCTATCCATCTCAAAATGCATGTTAATAATATTAAGACCCTTGGATTAACTATAAACCGCTTGGTTTAAGCTTGTCACATGCATGTCCAAACGCATAGCTAACCTCTTAGTCCATCTCGCATAGCCGTTCTTCTCGCTCACATAACCTCCTAAGCCTTCTCGCAAAGCCATCCAAACACCTAGATAACCTCCATGTCTATTTTGCATAGCATTTACCATCTAGCTCAAACGCCTAAGCCTCTTGACAAGTCCAAAATGCCAAGACCAAACGCGAACTAACCTCTCTTGGCCTTGTTGTAAATGTCTAAACACATGTCCATGCCTAATCTTAATGTTAACTAACCTTCAATCAAAGCTTTCTCCCCTACCTTAAATGCCCGAAATAACCTCTTAAGCATTCTTTCCACAACTTAAATGTCAACATTTAGAGGTTTCCTTACTTTTCTTGCCCACACCAAAATGCCAAGAGGTTATTTTCTCATCCCTTGCCGCCAATAAGTACCCTTTCACGCCCACACACCTCTTTAGACGTTGTTCTTCTCCTCTTAGTTGTCCAACAAAACATCTAAATGCCTCACTTTGACACTTAACCAAAATTTCAAACTTTACTTTATCTTAAACACATTTTTTTATTTTTAGAAAATCTTAACAAATTCCAATGGTCTTAGAAAGTTTGGGGTTTCACAACTCTTACCCCGTTAAGAAATTTCATCCTTAAAGTTTTAAACATGAAACATAATTCGTACATAATAAATATTTAGTAGTCTGATTGCTCTTACATTCCAAAAAAGACAATAAAAACGTTATATACTTTTAAAGAAATGAAATATTACAACATAATAGTATATAAATAATTACCTGAAATTGTCGAGTGATGTAGTGGTCACATAGAAAGTGCCAATCTTCCACCCGATTGACCAATCTCGGGGGTGGGTTTGCTCGTGCTTGTTCAGGGTCACTAAATTTCTTAAAATGACGATGATTGCTTGACCTGAATTCCTTCCACACAGTGAGCATCTGATGCTCAACAAATCAATTAAGTGCTGGATCGTTAAGATCAAACACAAAAATATTGCTACAAAAGAAATAGATTTCAAGTCAGTAAAGAAAATAAGGAAACAAAAGCATATGTAAATGTTTATGAATTTATAGACTTATTGTTAGGCCACCCTTGACGACCTCGATGCACTACGGTGATACATCTGCCCACTTCAGGGCCTGAATAGGAAATGTGTCTTGTGTCAGCACACCGATCGTGCAACTGAAACGAGGTGCGTGTGCTGAGACAGGTCTGTCCCCTCAAGGAGGGATGGAAATGGGAACTCTCCCATTCTGCTGCACATATCGCTTGACATCTATGTTTCTAAAGTGTCGGCATACTTTCCTCGTAATGGAAGCCAAACGAGAGGGATCTACTGAGAATAACATTGTGATTATATACAACAAACATAACTTAAAAGCATAATCAACTGAGCTACAGAGAAATTATATTAATTAAATTTATGGATTATTACAAACCTGAAGTGTCGTCGATTGACAACGAACCATCCACGTTATCCAACATGTCAAGATTAAGGAAGAAGTCTTCCTCATGCGCATTACTCAGAAAGTTAGACTCCATATCTACATACATAAAATTCAATAAAACATTGAATTCATAAAATGTAAGTATCACAACGTAATTAATGTATACAAAAATGACTAAATGTGTGTATACGTAAAAAAAACATTGTCATTCATCATCACACGACTCACTTTTATTTGATGATTGTTCGTCATCTTCGTCATCGTTAATGAAATTTCACAGGACATGACAAACATTTGGTCTTTCCATTATCGTAGGATCAACTTCAGTTCTACACAGGGTGTCATCCTTAATGACATGTTCGTCCACCTGATGAGCAACGACGATTTCCATAACATTAAGTTGATCATTCTCGATATCTTCCACTTCTGGCACTTCCCATACACGTTTATTTTGCACCACTTGAACAATTTTCCAACCAGTACCATTTTTGGGATCCTCAAGGTAGAACACTTGATGTGCTTGGGTTGCAAGAATCACAGGTTCCTCAACAAACCATAAACGGGACGTGTTTATTGATTTATAACCTAGTTCTTCGTGCGTTCTATGATTTTTATTTTTGTCTGTGTCAAACCAGCGACACTTGAATAACCAAGCATGTCGTCCAAATGGATATTGAACGTGCAACACTTCGTTAAGAACACCGTAAAAATTATTGTTCGCACTGCCCCCACTCCTTTCTATAATTACCATTACTTCACTATTTTATGTTGTTCATCGGGAATCACGCTCCAAAGTGTGAAATCGTACACCACTGACAATGCATCCACTGTAAGAGCAGACATCAAGTAATGGTCCCATTGCGAGTGAAAATAAATCTTGAGAAATGTTTGAATTGTTATGCATTTCTACCATGACCTGAAATCCAATGTAGCATAAAATTATTTATATATGTATAAAATATGTATGAAGTATTAATGCTCAATGTCATTCACTTGAAATACCTGAGATTTGAACCAATTGACAAATGCTTGTTGGTGTCTTTTAAACAGTTCAGAAAAGTTTTCACCCCGACGACGTATCAAAAGAAGAAGTTTCTTAAATTATAAAATTATTAGTTTGTGTGTCGACGAGGTATAAAAACCTAAAATATGTATACAAATATGTACCTCCAGTATTCGGCTATTTCATCTACATTGCTGAGAATGTACCAATGAAAGAGTCATTTCACTTCTTGCGATATACTTTATGAGCGTGAAGCTTCCAACGGTCGTACTTTCTGAATAAATACTTCATACTCACCAATCACCTCATCCTCTTCAATGTCACCGTCATTTTGATCACCTCTAGTGAATTGGGTCTCAATCCTCTTTAGATAGCAAAAACAGAAAGTATTTGATTCGTTCATTAGATATCCTTCTGCAATAGATCCTTCAGGACGTGCTTTGTTACGAACATATTGTTTTAGTGTGTGAAGACTTCTTTCAATAGGATAAATCCAACTGTAAGAAACCAGACCAGTAACCTTTGTCTTATATGGCAAGTCAACCGCAAGGTGAACCATGACGCTGAAAAATGCAGATAGAAATATCCTTTCCAATTTGCTCAATATAATTATAATATCTGACTGCAATTTATCCAAATCACTTATTTTTATCGTCCTAGCGCACAAATCATGGAAAAAATTACACAATTTAGTAATTGCAGTGTACACATTTTTTGGTAAGAATGTCCTACATCTATTGAAAGAAGTCGGTGTAGTAGTACATGACAATCGTGCATTTTAAGGCCGGATATTTTTCCCTCATTCGCATTCACACATCGTAAAATATTAGAAACGAATCCATCAAAAAACTTAACTGCTTTCAAAAACTTACAGAACTCAATCCACTCGTTGCTAGTCAATGTACAGCTCGCATGTGGTTTTACCAATTGGTTATCCACTTCTACCAAATGTAGATCTTTTCTTATTTTCAATTCCTGTAAATCCAATCTGGCATTCGTGGTATCTTTTGTTTTTCCTTCAATATTCAATAACGTACCGACCAAATTGTCACAAACATTTTTTTCAATGTGCATTACATCAAGTTTATGATGAATAAGTATTCTTAGCCAATAAGGAAGATCGAAAAAAATACTTTTCTTTGTCCAATTAAGAATTCTTTTTCTTTTTCTATCTTTCAACGAAGGATGCTTACTCATTATTGAAAACTCCAAAGAATCTAGTTGTTCCAATATTTCTTGGTCGCTCATTACAATTGGAGGTGATTTACGCTCTAGCTTTCTATAAGTCTACTTCAACCAGATAAGTCTACTTCTACGCAAACATGATTGTCTGAAAGATACCATCGATGTCCCATGAATGCTATCTTTCTGCGTATTCTGAACGATGATCTATCCTCCATGCAAATGGGACATGCCTGATATCATTTTGTACTCCAACCAGATAGATCACCATATACCAAAAAGTCATTAATTATCCACAATAAGGCTGCATACAACTGAAAATATTGATCCGTCAGACAATCATACATACGCACACCAAACGTCCATAGATTTTTTAACTCTTTAAGTAATGGCTGTAGGTACACATCAATTTCTCTATCGAGGGATTTAGGACTAGGAATGAGCAATGACATAAAAAAGTTTGACTCTTTCATGCATTTCCATGGTGACAAATTGTATGGAATTAACACTACAGGCCACATACTATACGAGATACTCATGTGACGGAACAGATTGAATCCATCTGAAGCTAATCCCAAACAAACATTTCGTGGCTCCAATGCAAAATCAGGAAATTCATAATCAAAGTGCTTCCATCCCTCTGCATTGGTTGGATGTCTCAACACATCCTCTGTTTTCACTCGTTTATCCTTATGCCATCGCATGTCTGTAGAACTTTCTTGCAATACAAACAGTCGTTGTAATCTCGGCACCAGCAAAAAGTAACGCAATACCTTTTGTGGAATTTTATTCCCAGATCTGTTAGAATTAATCTTGTATCGAGACTCACCACAAGTCGAACAATGTTGCAAGTCCTTGAACTCCTTTCAAAACAATACACAGTCATACTTACAAGCATGAATAGTCTCGTACCCTAAGCCCAAATCACGCAGTTTTCGTTTGGCTTCATAGAACGAACTAGGAATATTACTACCACACATTGGAAATGCACGTTTTATTAACTCTAACATCATATCAAAAGACTTGTTGCTCCAACCATTGAG
>JBBPDI010000015.1:5239506-5266271 GCA_037974545.1 Cucumis variabilis | reverse complement strand
TTTGATTCTAATTTTGCCAATGTAACGATATTTTAAGATTCCAAAATTAAATTGAGTAATGGTTCTTTAATTCTTCTACTGCCATAGGGCTATTATCCTTTTAAAAACAGTGTCAAGTAAATGTATACTTGACGTTAAAACAGTGTCAAGTAAACGTATACTTGACGGTTTTTTAGTGTCAAGTAATGTGACTATACTTGACAGTCGATTACTTGATGCTTTTTTGAAACGTCAAGTATACATTTACTTGACACTGTTTTAACGTCAAGTAAACCAATTTGTATAGTAGTGAATTAATGACTTCGACTTAGTTTGAAAAGTTGGGTCGTTACAATAAGAGTTTTTAGTCTCAACTTCTCATTATATATTTTGAGATTTGTAGAGAATACCAAAGATATCAATTGAAGCTAGAGTTTTCTCTTACAAAATTCTCTTCTTCTCCAATCTCTTTTCATTTTTAATCTCTCAAGTTAGCTAAAATCCTTGTTGACAGTCAATATTTAAATAACACAATCTTAAACATAAATAAAATTAAATTAATAATTTTGTCAACCAATATCATCCAAATATTTATTTAGAGTTTCCAAACTTATCCCAACTGAGGTTGAACACAATTCAACCTTAATTGAGAAAATTTCACAATTTGCTCTAAAAATTAGCCAAAAACCTTCAAAGAAAATAATCCACTAGAACCAAAATTAATATTTGATAGGCATACCTAATACCCAATTAAATACTCACAACTTTAAATTGTTGAGAACTAATTAATATTTGATTGACATACCTAAAACTCAATCAAATACTCACTAAAATATGTGACTCAGCTTGGCTTAACTGATCGTTTGGCTAAATAAAAGGATGGAGGGCGACTCGGGGCTCAAAATGGATCGGTGTGAGGGGGAATCTCGACTCGAACAACTAGCTGCCATTTGAGGGGAGAGGCTCACGGTGAGACTTTGATGGCGGCTATGAATGACGGAAAACTAGGTTATACGGTAGATGCAGCTGGGCGTCGCAGAGAGATACGGATCCGACACGGACGAGGACGAAAAATAAACTGAAGACAGCGAATGGTTGTACTTGAGTTTCGAAGGCTGGCGAGCTCGTGGAAGCTTACTTTGTCGATTAAGTTCCCAAGTACGAAGACACTGTTGCACGTCAGCTCGTGCGGAAGTCGACGATAGACAGTAATGCTTCCTTGACAATGACAGACGGATGTGGAAAAGCAGGTGGCGACTAGGTTATATGAAAGGGAAAAAGATGACTGAATAGTAACTGCACACTTTACGAAGAGACCTAAATAATATAATAATTATTATTATTATTGTTATTACTTTTATTTTTTTTATTAAGGGCATTTTCAAATATAGAAAAATAAACAAAAATATGTACAACATATAGCAAAATATGGATTCTTGATAGAAATTGATAAACTTCTATCATTATATATCGAGGACACTAATATAAGCATATCATTATCTATCAATAAAAATTTGAAATTTTGCTATATTTTGTAAATAGTTTGTCAAATTTGCTATTTTTGATAATTTCTCTTTTTATTATTACTATTTATTATTTTCCGTTTTCTCAACCTTTTATTTTCATATTTAAAATAAATCAAATAAAATTTCTTCTCTCTCCTATCTCAACCAATCATTTTAATTATCTCCCATCACATCAATTTTCTATTCCCAAAATATAATTATATTAAGAAAGTTGTCAAAAATAGCAAATTTGACAAAATATTTATAACATATAACAAAACTTTTAAATTCTATCAATAATAGAC
The DNA here is from genome assembly GCA_037974545.1 of Cucumis variabilis. Lineage (NCBI taxonomy): Eukaryota > Viridiplantae > Streptophyta > Magnoliopsida > Cucurbitales > Cucurbitaceae > Cucumis > Cucumis variabilis. Next base: position 5,264,482 of record JBBPDI010000015.1, on the reverse strand, counting down.
ATAGATAGCACTGATATGCTTCTACCAGTGACATTGGTGGACAGTGATAAAATTTTATCAATTTATATCATTAATATAATCTAAAATTTTGCTATAGTTTGTAAATATTTTGATTTATTTTGTTATTCTTAAAAATGCCTCATTATATTATCATTAATAATTATATTTTTATCAATAATACAACTATTCTTAACTCTTCCACAATTCAATTAATTATATATATAATATATATAAATTAAGAGGAATTTTTAAAAATAGTAAATTTTACAAAATATTTACAACATATAGCAAATTCCTTAAATTTTGATATGCTATAGTGATAGAAGACTATCAATGATAGAATCCAAAATTTTGCTATAGCTTGTAAATATTTTAATTTGTTTTGTTATTTTTAAAAATGCCCCTGTAATTAACCATAATTCCTTAAATCCATGACTTAATTCAATTGTCAATAACACCAAAAAATTTGAATTATTTGATTAATTAAGCATCCATCCAATCAATATTTAATTCTACAAAAAAATCAATTCAAAATAAAATATCTCAAAATAGCACCCAATATTTGAAATATTAAATATGTGTACAATATCTTTTTAAAAATACAGTTTTTATGGACACAAAATTATAAGTTTGGTTTATCGAATAGATTAAATATTTAGGATCCTATTCAATATTAAATTGAGTTTTATACATTAGTTAATTTCTTTTAAAAAAAATTAACATCTACTAATTAAAAATGTATCCTAATTGAAAGTTAAAATTGAAATAAAAAAAAAATTAGATTCCTTTTAGAGTTTTTTTTTTTAAATCGAACAAAATGCGAAAATACTTATACCGTACAAAATAATTTTGAAAACGAAAAAAATCTAGAAGCTCATAATATGAAATAACAAAAATACAGTGTGACTAATCAACCACACACACGGAAAAAGCTAGGTACAAGATCAATCAAATATTGGTATATGATCGTTCATATCTTGGATAAAACGATCTTCGTACATGATCTTGTACCAAAACTAAACGATATTGATACACAATCATGTACCAAATATCGTGATATTGGTATGAACATTTAGATCTTGGTAAACAATCATTTAGATCTTAGTAAACAATCGTTTAGATCTATCACTTATCTATCTTTTTGGGATAGATAGTGATTTATCCTTGTATATCTAGGATAGATAACTGATCATTCAGATTTGGTACATGATCATGTAATCAAAAAGAAGAAAGAAAAAAAGAAGATGAGAGATGACGATGATGGAAGAAATTCTTGAAGAGGAAATCAAGAAATCACGAACAAGAAGAAGAGGGAATGTGAAGAAAGATAAATAACAATATGAAAAAGGATGTGCATGAATTCAATTCTCATCATCGAAAATTCAAAACCAACAAAGGCATATATGAAATTTATATATATATATAAACAATGATTGCTTCATGGACTTTATTTGTTATACTGACCATACATATTTTTTGTTTTTTTGTTATATATAGAGACATTTTTAAATAAACTAAAATATTTACAACATATAACAAAATTTTGGATTCTATCAATGATAGACATTTATAAACTTCTATTATTTTCTATCAATATGACTGAGAAAAACGTATCGTAACTATCAACATTTATCAATAATAGAATCTGAAATTTTGTTATATTTTATAAATATTTTTATTAAATTGGCTATATTTAACCATTCTCGTGGTATATGTATAAATCAACCCCATTTTTAAGCTATGATATGGAAATAAAATTAGTTGAGTGGTTGAGTCAACTGGTCATCTCTTTGGTCTATGGAAAGACCAAACAAAGAGAAAGATCCTTAAACACGGAAATGGAAAGTAGACACTCTCTATTTTGTCCTTATTGCTAGAAGTTGTATCAAAATAACTATTATTCCAATACTATTTCAAATTGTTAGTGTAATTTGATGTGTACGTGCATGTTCCATACGTCGTATTTTAATTTTAATTTACATCTAATATAACATTCAACTTTCAAAATGGTTTAATATGCTCTTTAACCTTTCATTTTTGTGTTCAAAAAGGTCCTAACATATCTTTGCCAAATCATATTTTTATAAAAATACACTTGTTATAGACAAAATTATAAATTTGGTTTATCAAATACATTAAAAATTAAGGATCCTATTAAAGATTAAATTCAAAATTCAGTTTTATATATAGCGATAGAATTTGTTATAGGTTATAAATATTTGGTAAAATTTATTATTTCTGAAAATTCTCCATATATATTAGTTAATTTCTTTTAAAAAATTTAACACCAACTAATAAAAAAATGTACTAGGTAGATACGTACAAAATTGAAATTTAAAAAATGTACAAAACATTTTAAAAATAGAAATACATATTAAACATAAAATTGAAAACTTTGACATTACTATAAGATACAAACATGAAATTATTAAGGTTATTATAAAATCACATTATTATTTAATGTTTTATATTAGTAACAATACAGAAATTATGGGTTCATTTATGTAAATGTAACAAAATAAAAAATATATATTTACGGCCTGTATAACAAAATAAGAAAAATTAATGATGGACGATCATTTTTTTATAAATTCTATATATGTTCTTGTGATTTATATTTTCTTTGCGATTCTTTAATCCTGGGCCATCTAGGTGAAATTAATAAACTAAAGGCAAAAATCTTTCATTTCGAGCATCTCAGACATGTATGCCCAAGATCGAATAAAATAAAGCCGAATTATTGTTTCGTCCCAGGCAATCTTGGTGCCACTAAAGCACCCAAAATCCAATAACTAAAGAAAGAATTCTTTCATTTCAGGGCATCTTAGGGCAAATGTCTGAGATTGAATGAACTAAAGGCAAAATTCTTTCATCTCTAGACATCTCGATGCAACTAAGGTCCGAGATCGTGTATCATGATCTACACATCGTTTAAATTTAAAAGTCGTCGTTTAAAATGAAGTATAGAATCGTGTAGATCTACACTTTTGTCTTTCATCTCGAGCCATCTTGGTGCATTAGATGTCCGAAATCGAATAACTAAAGGTAGAAATCTTTCATCCCGAGATATCTTGGTGCAATATATGTCCAAGATCGAATAAAATAAAGGCATAATTCTTTCATTCCAGGTCATCTCAGTGTCACTAAGGTCCAATATCCAATAATGAAGGAATAATTCTTTTATCCCAAAACATCTCTCAGCATGGTATGCCTGAGATCGTGTATCAAAATCTGCGCGATCACGTATCGCGCGTATGATCGATTTATCGCATGTTTTATGGGATTATTTTCGTAATTTATATTGTGGACGTATGAACTTTCTCTGTTTTTAAAATTATTGTATACATTGTAAATATTTTGCTAATTTGTTATATTTTTTAAAAAATCCCAAGATTATCGTTATTTTTGTAATTATGGAATTGATTATTCCATTTCTCATTATTGCTAATTCTAAGTACTAATACCAACATTAAACTGATCCCATTGTATAAATAATATAATTTTGGCACATTCTCTGCTCCTAATAGACATTTAGGTCTATTTTTCTTTTTCTTTAAAAAAAAAAAAGCACGTACAGAAAAATAGACCTTTAATTCCGTAAATAAATAAAAATAAATAAAACGACTTCAAAATATTAAGTTGACTTCAGATTTGGGCTAATGTTTCCTTCTTTAAAATTTAAACACGCTAAAGAAAAGTCTCCCTTTGATTCCGTCGTTCTCGTAAATGAATAGTACTGTATATCTGATTGGATTGATTATACATTAATATAATATATATTTTCTAAAACAATAAAAAGAAAAACACTATTTATAATTTTTTAATAAATCTAACTTTTAGGTAAAATTACATGGATTAGTCCTTCAATATTCAACTTTCAACTTTGTGTCGTCCATTTGGGTTTTTCATAGTACATCAGACTTTTAATTGTGTCTTAGGTAGGTCCTTACACCATAAAAATAATGTCTCAAATAGGTTGTTAATTAGACTTTCAATTTTATTTTAGGTACGTTTACAAGAATAGAATTTTTTTTTATGATTTATCTATATCATTACATTTTTTAAATTATAAAAGTAGTAAATTTAAAAGTGAATAACCCTCTGATAACGCTTTGATAGCTCTCTGTAATCGTATGATATATCTAACTTCTTGTCATATTTGCAATGTGAAAAAAAAAAAGTGTTATGAATGTTTTTTTTAAATCTTTTTTAATTTGATACAATTTTTCTTTTATCTTACGTGTTATATCTTTAAAATTTTTAAAATAAATATCTCTAACATACCTTTGAACATTTAATTCTTTTATTTCAATTTTGTTTCTAAATTTTAATCTTGTGTCTATAAGTCTTTTGACTCACTGTATATTTCATGGACCACTACAAACAAGAATTTTAAATTTAATGTTTAAAATATAATGAAATTGATGGTTTAGTTGGACATAAAATTGAATGTTTTTCAACAACACATGGATGGTCTAGGGAATCAAACCTTTCACGAGGTCGTAAAATGAAATTTCTATATATTAGTAAAAATTAAAAGATTTCAAACATGCTAAAGACTAATTAGGTAGGGTACAAAATTCAACATTGGAAAAGTATATTTAGCATATTTTGAAATTAAGAAATCTTATTAGTTAAATGAAATTAAAAAGTTAATAAGTTATTAATAACATTCTAAAATTTAGACCCTGATTAACATATGAAACTTTGGGAAGCAAACATGTTATTCAATTTAACCAATTTTTTAAAATAGGATTAAACATATAAATACTACGTACGTCAATTGAACTACATTGTGGTTAACTATATTATATCATCACAATTTTTCTTTAACTGATCAAACAAAATTGTCACAATTTTTGTAATTATAATATTTATTGGAGGTATTATTTTAAAAAATAGCAAAATAAATTAAAAATTTACAAGTTATTGCAAAATTTTGGATTCTATCAATGATAGTCACTGATAAACTTCTATCATTGTCTATCAATGCCACATTAATAGAAGTCTATTAATGTCTATGATTGATAGAATCTGAAAATTTTGATATATGTTGTAAATATGTTGCAAATTTGTTGTTTTTGACAATTTCCTTATTTATTGTTCTATTTAATATTTAATATTGTTTTTAAATACAACAAAATAAATCAAAGTATTTACAACTATATTAAAATATTATTCATGGATGTTGATAAACACTAGTAGATGTTTATTGAGGTCTATCAGGTACTTTATATGAACTTTCACAATATTTATAAACATTTTCAAAAGTTTTACTATTTAAAACAATATTTCTAATATTTAAATAAAATATTAGTTTAGTACTTGATGAATCTCTTTTGTACTTATCTTTTAATGCATACTTTTAGGGGCTGTTTGGGCCCCAAGTTATCATTGTAGGATTGACTTTTGATAACCTTAACTCACGTTTGAGGCTCAATTTATGGAAACCCTAGTTTTAGGATTTCTATAGTTTCTCATTTCCCCTAAACCCTCATTCTTCCATCCTCAATCTTTCCGTCATCTTCCTCTCAATGTGTGTTCAAGTTTCCTCATGCCGTCTTCAACATTTTCCTCAACCCGTCTTCTTCCTCCTTTCCCTTCATCTCTTTAATCGATTGTGGTGTTAGTAATAAATCCCCTTCTTCGTTATTCTGCCAAAAAAAAATTCCCATCCATGCCTCAACCCATGACGACAACCCAACCCCTTTCCTCAACCATTCACGACAAGCTAACCCCTTCTCCCCTTTAACCGGTGTTCATCTTCTCTCAAACCGTTTTCAAAATCTCTACAACCCCTCTTCATCCTTTCCCCAAATAGTTTAATCCTTCCTCGATTTTCATACATAAACATCCCCTCATCTATTCATTCGTCGATTTCGTTGTCGAAAAATTGAACTTCCTTGTTTTCTTTTTCCTCAACTCCTCGTGCAAGCCCTTTTTGTGCTTCCCCTTTCGACTTTCCCTTCTCGCTCGGAGTACGCATTTGCCACCTGGAATTTCCCTTGTCAATTGAAATTCTGTTTTGAACTGATTTTGGACAGGTGCTACACTATCCTTGTGTGCCTCTGCGATGTTTGAGCAAGGTAGGGTTGGAGGTTGGAGGTTTCAATCTGATTTTTGCATATAGTCGATGATGAGGTCCATAATTTTCCATCTATGATAATTTAATTTTTATGCATTTTTTCTTGTTATTTCAGTTTCTTTCAACATCTGTGCTTTTTGTACCCATTTCTTGCATACCATTGCAATTTCTTTTGTTTGTGTTGAATGCAATTTTGTTCCATTTAGAAATTTATTTCCTTTGCATTTCTTGTTTTGTCATTTCTTGAAGTATCTTTGTTGTACTTCTTCATGAAATAAAATTCTGTTAGGCCATTGTTATGTTTAGAAATGTATACACCTATGCTATTGCATTTCATTTTCCTTCTTTACGATTGTAATTTACTCTAAATAAAGGCTCCATTAAGACGTGGCCTCTGAGTTGTCTGCTTTGCTTGTGCATTGTCTATTCACTACTCTACCAATTTTTTCTTCGTACCTAATGTGGTAGGTTTCATGGTTACAGTTTGACTATTTAACACTTTTGAAGACCTTATCCTGTCATGTGCAAATATTTTCTTCCTTTTTTGTTTCTTTTACTCAATAAATTGGTCATTTATTTCACTTCTGCCGCCTATATAAACATCACATTCTTATGTCTTCTTCTGTGTTGTATTCCCCATTGGATGCTCTTCTTCCTCTATTCAATTTTGATTGGTATAGGTTATCTACCTTTGGTTCATTTTTTTCATGTCTCGTCTTTTTCTTTTTATGTTTCTTATCATGAAGCATTTTACAAATCATTTGTGGGGCTGCCAATGTTTTCATGTCTGTATTCTTTTGAAGGCATACTATACTCCACATTTTTTATGCATTTATGCACAACATGTTCTTCCATGTTCCATGTTCTATACTTCTCTGTTATGTTTCTTCTCATTAACCTTCTTAGTATTGATGTGTGTGTCGGCCAATGTTTTCATTTTTCTATTCTTTTTTCGGCATAGTATACTCCATGTATTTCTTCATCTATGGAATACAATTTTTTCATGCTTCAACCACATTGTCATTTGATGTTGCTTGCCATGAACCATGTTATGAACAAAGTGTGTGGCTGCCACTGTTTTCTGTTCTGTGTTCTTATTTAAGGCACATTGTTCATGAAGTTCTTCTTGTCATGTTTCTTGTCCTCAACCATGGTACCAATAATATATGTGTGTGGCTGACTATGTTTTGATTCATGGTTATAGTTTTTAAGGCATACTATGCTCCATGATATGTGTTGCTGCAAATGCTTTTTTGTATTTATTTCAATGCCCATACGTTTCTTCACTTTCGTGTTATGCGAACTGAATATTGATGTGTCCACTACTAAAACCGCTTCATTGTATTGAATGGTTTCATATCCTTTGAGGTTAATTTTTAAAAAAAACTATTCACATTATTGTTTATATTAACAAGTTTCCATTTCCATTTCAACATCGGACAACCCTCGAAAGTAACGGTATGTACTTATATGATTGTTCTGGCTACTATTTTTTTTCCAATAATTGTGTTTACACTGACACACTCACTTGTGGAAGACACTCGACTCCGTACGTCCGTTCAAATAGGTACTACAATTTTGCCATTTTGTAGTACAATTTTTCATTTATTCTTCTAATAATTTTTATGCCGCTTCTTGCACTGTATTTACAACGTTACTTTTCCCTTATTCAATTGTAAAAAAAATTACACATTAATTTCTATTAGTTTTATGTTTTTCACAGTATACAACATAAGCATTGGTTCATATTATTGGAAAGCATATGTCGTTCCTATACGTTTCTTACTATTGTGTTCAAATGTGCGAACTTATTTTTAAATTTCAATGCATACTCGTAATCGCTATACTGTGACACTTTAATTTTCACATGCATTTTTTAAAAACTCTAACTACTTTAACAGTCCCAATTGCTATGGCTTTGAAAAACCGATGACCATGAATTTTGGAAAAAAAAATAGAGTTTAGGGTTTCCAACCATTACTCACTCTTTTAAAATACAATAACAGCCATTTTTAACAATTCACAATTACTTTTCTGAAATATGATCAACACTTTAAAAAAAAACATCATGATTATTTTTTAAAAAATTTGTGTAGAATATTACACACCCTACTCAAATACTACACATATGATTTAAAAAAATATATGGTTTAATTTTCCACCGTCGCATTATTCACTCAAACTTAACTGCACTATCTATGGTCCTACTTTCTATTATTTTTTTTTTGAATAAATGACCACGCTTATTGTGCTTTATGTTTAAAAAAATATTCAATCTATACATTTAGTAAATTCATTAAACCTACCATAAACATGGAAATACATGTTAGATGCGTAGAACACATTATTTCACTAATGCACTAGGGTGTTTTTCTTTTCGACGCATATTTTATTATGTTCTAATGCATTCCTTCATTCTTCATGTAAAACAAAGCTAAGTAGGTTCGTACATCACATTCGTAGTGGTTGAACTGCAATGACGTCAGAAAAAATTTGCACTATACTAACTGTATTCACATGCACCCAAAACCAGTTACTACTGCTTTTGGAGGCACGACTAACAATAATAAGCACGTCACACATACACCGCATGAAACTAGGCATCAAATTAGACAGCTTGTTTACTTTCGTATGATGTATGACTTCGACCTCGTTTGTCGTCAAAGTACTAGAATGGACAGACAAACTTTTGCTATTCTATGTCATTTACTAAGGACATCTGCTGGTCTAACGACTACAGAAATGGTCAATGTGGAAGAGATGGTCGCAATGTTTTTGTATATCTTAACACACGATGTGAAGAATAGAGTCATTTAGCAAGATTTTATGCACTTGAGGGAGACTGTTTCACGTCACTTCACCCTCGTGTTATTGGTTGCATTACGACTGCACGATGAGTTGTTAAAGAAACCATAAGCAGTAATAAACACATGCATCGATGCACGATGGAGGTGTTTCGAGGCCCGCATATTCTTGAAATTCCTAATTTATGAATCACAAAGTCCAGCTACTTGAATGCGCTATGTTTCAATTTGTAAAACTGCCTAGGGGCATTGGATGGGACATACATCAAGGTCAACGTGCTACAGAATGATAGGCCTAGGTATAGAACACGTAAAGGGGAAGTAGCCACAAACGTCCCCAATGTATGTGACACAAAAGGGGACTTCGTGTTTGTTTGGCCAACTGGAATGGGTCTGCAGTTGATTTGTGAATTCTTTGAGATGCTATTGCATGACCAAACGGCTTGCAAGTTCCAAAGGGTAATTGAAAGTTGTATAGTTGAATCAACGAATACGTAAATAACCTTATTTAGACCTGACGCATTCGTAACAGGTTACTACTATCTATTCGACACAAGGTACCCAACACAAAGGGATTTTTGGCTTTATACAGATGACAACGATACCACTCGTAAGAGTGGCATGAGGAGGGAAATACACCTACCACCTCGAAAGAGTACTTCAACATGAAACATTCCTTCGCTCGTAATGTTATTGAACTTCATGTCCTACTATCCCGTGCAAGTCCTACTATCCCGTGCAAGTTCTACTATCCCGCAAAAGATCTGTTGAAGGGTTGATGGGCAATACTTTGCAGTAAGTCCTACTATCCCGTGCAAGTTCAATGTTGAACCATTATGGCATGTTGCCTACTACAAATCTCATCAACTGCGAGATGACAAATGTCGATTTTGTTAAAGACGTGGATTGAGGAGGCTCCACCTACACGACGACTAGAGGTGACGACATTCAATTTATTGAGAACTCGAATGAATGAACGCAGTGGGGGATGATTTGGCTACCGAGTTTTTCAATCAATGACAGTTGCGTAATCAATAGACTATGTGTGTCGTTGATTTAGTATTCTTGTATTTGTTTTAACTTAGTATTGGGTATGTCTTCCTCTATAGTTTAATGTATTCATGCATGAACAATATGAATGGAACTATCTCCCTTCACGCAATAGACTTTATTAATTCCCTTTTTTTATTTTGCCTTTCTATGTATTGAAATTATCGATTTCTATCCCATCATTTAAATTGTCAGTATGACAAGTTTGTCACGTGCACCTAATCATGTATAGATGAAAGAAGAGGAGGCAATCCTCGTGGAGTGTATGGTGGAGTTGGTGTCTGCTCATGGTTGGAAGTCAGACAATGACACGTTCAGACCAAGATATCTAGCATAGCTTCTTCGAATGATGGCGACGAAGTTATCGGAATGTAATGTCCATGCGACTACGTTTATTGATTGTTGCATAAAGATGTTGAAGTGATCATATCAGGCAATCACAGAAATGCATGGCCCGTCCTACAGCAGGTTCAGTTGGAATAACGATGTAAAATACATCGTTGCTGAGAAGAAATTGTTTGACAACTGGGTCAAGGTATGTGGAAAGTAGAATTGTACACTGATATAATATTTACTTCAATATGAAACAAGTCTAATATTTGATTTTTCTTTCCTATGCAGAGTCATCTTGCAACCAAGGGCCTGTTGAATAAGTCATTCCCATATTACGATGATTTGTCGTATGTATTTGGGAAAGATAGGCCAACGGGAGCCCGTGCGAAGAATTTGCTGACATTGGATCGAACTTTCCTAGCGGTTCGAGGAATTTGTTAGCGTGGATCTCAATGATATGGAAATTCCTTTTATGTCCAGCCATGGATTTAACATGTCCTCTGACGACATCGCATGACCTAGTCGAGGAAGCGATTGTAGGACGTGCTCAAGCAGCTCAAAGCAGAAGCGGGAAGGGCATAATTCGAATACAGTTGATATCATTAAAGATGCCATGGCCTGCCATACTTACTAGCTGAGGCTCATTGTAGAGTGGCTGGAGTTGGCACTCAAGGATAAAAAGCAGGGTCCGCAAAGAGGTCGTTTGAGCATTGTGTGCCGTACTTGAGCTCAGTAGGTTAGAAAGGAAGCAATGCAATTGAATACTGATGAACAATTTAGCATACATAAAGAGTTTCCTCGAATTGTTAAATGATGAGAAGCTCACTACAAGAAATAATGCTTACGATAGCTAACGAAAAAGGCTATGAAAGTCCTGACAGCCTATGTTTTTAAAAGTCTGGAACATTTTATAGCCTTTTCGTAGGGCTATGACAGATGCTATAATAGAGTATATATATAGCTTAAATATGATGCTATAAATTCATTTGATAGCATTTTTTTAGTAAAGCTATAATATATTTACATAGCTAAAATAAGATGTTATCTTTGACATATAATGACATTTTTTAAGGTTATAATATATTATTTCCAGCTATAATTATATGTTATAACAATGCTATTTAATCCATTATAATTCCAATTATTATTATTATGTTATTAACCTTTTGATAGCTTTCTTTTTTTGCTACAGAAAAATTCCTATAGTGTTTGCTCATGGCTATAAAATAGGTAATTTCTTTACAAAAATAATTTTTACACTAATTAGATTTTCATAAATTTTACAAGTCGTCATTTTTAATTTAAATCCAAACACATGAAATACTTCATAACAAACCAAAAATCATAACCATAACTTCCATTGATAACATCAACATTACAAAATAAAGTATTGAATAATTTTTTGGAATAAGTTGTTATTCAAACTAAACAAGCTAAGATAAAGTACACTAGCTCTCAAAATGCACTTGATTAATCAAGTATTCAAGGTTATATTATCAAAATAGTTAAGTTGTCATTATTGGTTCTCTTTTGCTTTGGAAGGTATCATTTCATCCACACCTACATGAATATATGAAATATATATCAATATATGATTATGAAATACTAATAATAGTCAAGTAAGCAAATAAATATAGATAAATAAGCTTAGAAAATAACATACTAGTACTCAATTTTTCACTCCCTCCCATTATCTTTTTAACATTCTGCCACCCAATAACATATGATTTTATAACATGTTACGCCCATTTGTTAATTATAAAACCTGAGATTAAAGGAAAAACAATACATAAATCAATTACACCTCTTGTACTTACAAATCATCTAAGTTTGCTAAAGAGTAAAATTTTGTTATTTTACTAGAATCCAAAATTTATCCGTTTATCATTAATAGAATCCAAAATTTTGTTATAGCTTGTAAATATTTTAATTTATTTTGATATTTTTAAAAATTTCCCTAAATTAGGGGCATTTTTAAAAATAGCAAAATAAATTAAAATATTTACAAGCTATAACAAAATTTTGGATTCTATTACTGATAGTCTTCTATATCACTATAAGATATCAATGACTATCAGTGATAAAATTTGCTATAGGTTGTAAATATTTGGGAAATTTTTAAAAATAGTAGATTTAACAAAATATTTATAACCTATAGAAAATTCTATCATTGATAGTCATTGATATGCTATAGCGATAGAAAACTATCAGTGATAGAATCCAAAATTTTGCTATAGCTTGTAAATATATTTAGAGAGCCTAAGAGCTGAGTAAAGAAAAGGTAGCTCTAAATGCTATTCATAAAGTTGAGAGTTTGGGTGACCAAGTTGAAGGATGAAGTGACGACTTTATACCTCTAGGTATCCGCCACAAAGAGTCGTGTTTAGCAGCGAAGAAAGAAAAGGAAGTCCTGAAAGTTGTCCTTAAGTTGGGTTGTTGATGACTGGAGGAAAGGGTTGAGATTGGAGTTCATATACTCTTGAACACCTCGCCGCAAAGAACATCACCTTGGTGGAAGAAGAAGGACTTGAGAAGATCAGACTGAGCTTTATTTTATGCAAAGCAAAGTTAAAGGGTTATAATTTTGTAATTAATAACTTTGTAAAAAATGTTAAGTTAATAAAGAAAGGAAGTTTAATTTATTATTCCGCTGTGTTTATTTTTGTGCTTACCGCCTACAAGTTGTTGAGTTTTAGTGTTAAGAGTTAGGTGACAAAGCTAATTAGTTGAAGAGTTGTTGTTCTACTGCAAGAAATTATGAAATTCTCTAAGGCTCAAGGGATGAACTTTGCGAAGAAACAAATGAAAGACTTGTTTGAATTACTAGGCATTTGTGCATCATCTTGCAGGAAAGTATGTGATGGATGTCTAGGCAACACGTCCCCATCTGGTCGCCTGGAGTAACATTTGGGGGGAGGGGCGTGACAGAAATCTCAGGTAACTTGCAGAATGCTGGTTGAGAAGAACCCTAGGTTTAAGCGAGGGGTGAATTCCAGGTCCTGGTGATGAGTAGTGATTGCATGGCGACTTGAATTCTATGGAAATTCAATGTGTTGGTTGTGGCCATGTTGTTGCGATAAAAGTGTGTTCATGAATGGATAGATTGAATTATTTATATTACGCTTGTGTTTTATGCTTGATACTATTATTATATTTGAAATATTGTATTCTCCAAAAAGGCATTTCATAAGCTCGTCACTCATTAAGTATTTGACTTACATTTTAAGTTTCTCCCTTACTAGGTTGTTAGGCGTTGAAGCCAAGTAAGGAATGGCTATCAGGCATAGAAGCGAAGTAAGCAAAGGGAAAAAGGGTAGTTATAGAAACTTGTGGAACGTGCGAGTTGTGTCATAAGCGCATCGATCCTTAACGCAAATGATTGCCACTCAGTTTAGAAGAAAAGACGAGGGTTACACGTAAGTTGGTGAAGCCAAATTTGAAGAGCAAAAGAGTCAAATAATAGAGCCAGGGAATGGAAGCCCTGAAGGTTGTCCCTGGAATGATTGTTGTGTCACACCTCCTCCTGAATCACCTACTCTCAACCCGAGAGACGGCGTTAAGTCAACTGACATCATTCCCCTTCTGAATAACACCAATTGATCTCGACTTGAACCTTTTTTAATCCTAAACAACTTGAGTAAATTATAAAAAAAACTTATGCAACGGATACTACGATAATCACTCTTGAAACAAACATCTTTACATTAATTAAAAATAAGTTTAGGACAAATGCCATTTCTCTATAGACAACACATTGACCCAAAAGAAATATCTTAACTAATCTAATTTGAAACAAAGCTTATGTACATGACATATGTAGATCTAGAATTGACCATAGAAACAAAACTATCTACAACTTTTGATAGCAAACTTGGAGACAACAATCAAGCTTTTAGATCAAGACCTGTATATGGAAAGTGGAAAAACATTTGGAAAAGGGTTAGCTAAATAACCCAGTGAGTGATGATTTCGTTGGTTGTGTGTGTGTTGGAATTTTGAGTATACGGGATAGGTTCTCTGTTAGTACGTCTATTTGATGAGTCATTGGTCATGGTCATTATATGCAAATTAGTCACTATGTACCTATTCATCGGATAACTGCAGAGTCCTCGTTGAGTACAAGTTTTTCTACTCCTTATTCAAGTATAAGCGAAGAAATAGGTTTATTTGAGTGATCCAGAATCAAACACAGGGAAATTGGTATCAGATTTTAGTTCTAGAATCTACGTGTCAATTAGACGGTATAAAAGAATAAACAATTAACATATAAAAGAATAAGAGCTAGAAATAAGACAACTTACATGTGCCTAGAGAATCTATAAAGAGGTGGGAATGGATGCAAGATGGATATGTGAACTAACTTGTATGTGAGAAAGAGCAAAATAAGGTATATGCATTATAACATGATTAAGCAAGGTGATAGCCTTGATGCAATATGATATTTCATTTGCAAAGCATGTTATGTAAAGTACTTGAGTATGCTTAATTTGAAAAACCATGTATTTATTAATGAGTTTTGAAGCAATGATTTATGAGAAAGCTTGAGTTTCTGAGATAAGATTGTTTGCTGTTTTAGAAAGATACTTGAAAAGCGTGAGTTTATCGAGAATGGTTTTAAAGAGAAAACCATGGTTTCTATATATCGAGTTCTCAATGGTCAATGTGCACTGTTTAGGATATGGGGCTTTGCTTACCACTTAGCCAGCTACTACCGAGATTTGGCAAGATAGTAAGACCAAAGATGCTCTGCTCTTTTGGCCGAAATTACTAAATCAGGCATGGTAAACAAGCTAGTTATTATCATGACCGAGTTTCCTTGGTATAGAATATTTCGGGCGAGATAAAAGAGTATTTGAAATATAGAAAGAGTTTAGCACAAGGAAGTTCTTAAGATTTTATTCTTGTTCCAAGCATTATGAATGAATTATGTAAAAGATTTAAATGTATTTGTTTTAAACATATGTTTTACAAATGATAACGTGTATAAATATTTATTATTATAACCTCTTTTATTAGAATAATGAGATCAAAACGCATAAGAAGATGATCAGGACGCGTAACTTATGTTGTAAATATATAAATATTTAGAAATACATCTTACATATGTATTATGCATGTTTTACATCATCTCCATGTAAAGACCCAACTCTCTATACTAAGCTAAGTTCATTACCACTAAAATAAATAAAGTCTTTTTATTTAAAATAAAAGAAGATACTAAATTTTAAAGAAAAAACTTCAAATATTCATTTATAAATTATAAATGAAGTATGTAGAGATAAAATAATAAATAAAATACTAGTTTTGGAGCTATTTAAAATAAAAAAAATATCATAAAAGGACTCATGAGTTATGAAATAAAATACTGTAAATCAAAATACTAAAGACATAAAGTTGGAAACAATCATAAACTTTCCCCTATGGTGAGCCACGATCACTTCTTGTCATTCGCCAATTTTCCTCTACCTCTACCTTTGCCAAAAGAATTAAACATAGAAAGAGTGAGTATAAACATATACTCAGTAAGGAACCCATTACTAGTCTCGCTAGGTGTCTATTAACTTCCTGTTAGGGTCTTGTAAGGAGGTACTTGATAACTATCATGCTCCCAATCGTACTCTATCTAGTGATCCCAATGGAAAAATCTGATCTTTAGTGATCCCAAAGGAACACCTAATAGAAATTGGTCTTCGGCAGGAATGTCTAAAAGCATCGGGCAGAAAGTGACCGAAGAAATGTCTAAGAGAATCGTATGTTTTACAAATTTTAGCCTCATTCTCTTAGACATTCCTTCGAATCGTCGAAGACCAATTTCTATTAGATGTTCCTTCGAGATCACTGAAGACTAGATGTGTTTCTTTGGAATCACTAGATAGCGTGCGATTGGGAGCACGATAGTTATAGCGTGCGATTGGGAGCACGATAGTTATGGCGTACCTCCTTACAGTTCTCTAACGAAAGTTAACAGACACCTAACGAGACTAGTAGTGGGTCCCTTATTGAGTATATATTTATATTCACTCTTTCTATATTTAATTTTTCAAGCAACGGTAGAGGTAGAGGAAAGCTGGCGAATGCCAAGAATTGACCATGACTCGCCATAAGAGAAAGTTTATGATTGCTTCCACCTTTATGTTTTCAGTATTTTGATTTATAATATCTAATCTCAAAACTCATGAGTACTCTTATAATATTTTTTATTTTAAATAGGACCCGAACTAGTATTTTATTTATTATTTTATCTCTACATACTTCATTTATAATTTATAAATGAATATTTGAAGTTTTTCCTTTAAAATTTAGTATCTTCTTTTATTTTGAATAAAAAGATCTTTATTTGTTTTAGTGGTAATAACCTCAGCTTAGTATAAAGAGTTGAGTCTTTATATAGAGATGGCGTAAAACATGCATAATACTTATGTAAGATGTATTTCTAAATATTTATGTATTTACAACATAAGTTACATATTTTGATCATCTTCTTATGCGTTTTGACCTCATTATTCTAATAAAAGAGGTTATAATAATAGATATTTATACATGTTATCATTTGTAAAACATACGTTTGAAACAAATACATTTGAATCTTTTACATAAATCATTCATAATGCTTGGAATAATAATAAAATCTTAAGAACTTCCTTGTGCTAAACCCTTTCTATCTTTCAAATGCTCTTTTATCTCTATATATTCTATACCAAGGAAACTCGGGTCATGATAATAACTAGCTTGACCTACCGTGCCTGATTTAATAATTTTGGCCATAAATGCAAAGCATCTTTGGTCTTGCTATCTTGCAAAATCTCAATAGTAGTTAGCTAAGTGGTCAGCAAAGCCCCATATCCCAGACTGTGCACATTGACCGTCCAGAACTCAATATATAGAGTACCATGATTTTCTCATTAAAACCATTCTCATTAAACTCACGTTTTTTAAGTATTTTTAAAAACAGTAAACAATCTTATCTAAAAAACTCAAGCTTGGTTATAAATCATTGCTTCAAATCTCATTAATAAATACATGTGTTTTCAAATTAAGCATACTCAAGTACTTTACATACACGCTTTCCAAATAAAAAATCATAATCAGTAAAAGCTCAGTATCATTTCAAAGATTATTTAAATGGTAGCTTGTAAATAATATTTAGAATCGTCATTTAGAAATTATTTTGTCACTCAAAGATGGTAACTTAAATCCTCGGCTTGTAATTTTTCCTGATCTTCTCTTGACCTGAATTAATAGGAATTAATTACATTTAATTCCCTTTAATCATAAAAATATTAAAAATATGACTTTGAAATGGCAAAAGTATAAAAAATGACCCAAAAATGTCTTTTGGCATTGGTTGGCATTGGAGGATGGGCGCTTGAAGGGGCTAGTGTGCCCTAATGAGCGGCAAGGCTGTTGGCACGTGCGCACATGGCCCTGGCCTTACCTTAACCTCTCGCATCTGGGTGTCGCACGTGCATTATGTGGTGTGCTTGGTGTCGCGGCCTGGTGGGCGCTCGCTTGGCCTCCTACGTCATGCCCAGAAGCTTGGTTCTTGACCAGAATTCTCCTTTCATCTTTGGAGGCTAATATCTTAAAATTTAGAACTCAAATGATAAAACATCCTTCTATAAAGTTGCATATAATTGTCTTATTTATGTTACCTCAAACTTTAGCCCCAAACTTTGAAAGATTTTCTCTGTAGACCTCCAAAAGTGCACCTTGTTCAGATTGCTCCAAAAACTTACCTTTCTTTTTTTCTTAAGTCAAACTCAAATCTTCTTTGCTTTAATTTGTCCAGCAACCTAAAACTATAAACTAGACTCAATCTATGAGGTTTAGCAAGTGAAATGACACGAGTTGATGTGATGCTCTTATCCTTCACAGAATTCCATTGTTTATTGGGTAGTGTGCCTTACAGGTGTCCTACGGGATCACCACCTGTTGTGCATCCTTCGGGAGCACTAGACTAACATGTGCTTCTTGCAGAGCACTAGACTGATATATGTGTCCTTCAAGGCATTAGACTGATTATGTGTTCCTACGGGATCACAAAACTGTTAAAGTGCAGGGTACCCCCAATAGGAAGTTAACATTTTTATTTTTTCCTTAACGGGACAAGTAGTGGGTCTCTTACTGGATATGTTTATACTAACCTTTTTATGTTTAATTTTTCAAGCAAAGGTAACACGAGAGGTAGATCGACGAGGGACAAGAAGGAGACATGATTGCCATAGGGGAAATTTCCTTCAAAATTGCTTCCGCTTTATATTGTTGGTTTTTCCTTAGTAATTGAGACTGTTTTGTGATTCATGATTGAACAACTTTTATTTTCTTGACCTTTCTTTATGATCTATATTTTTTTTTTAACTTTCAAAATTTTGTTTGAATTAGGGCTCTAATAAAAAACTCTTTGATGTTGTCAATTTTTTTAATTTAAATTATAAAGTCTTATGTTTAAAGTATGAGTCTAGTGTTAAAGTAATAACTTCAGCTTAATTCAAAAAGTTGGATCGTTACATCCTTTTCCTATTCCAAGAAGGAAAGAGAGTTATAAATATCTAGAAGAAAACAGTTTTTTTAACGATTGATTAAGAAAAAAAAGCTAAGGCTTTTGCTCTACAAAAAGAAAAGAGTTTCCTCTCAAATATCTCTAAATATTTTCTCATCTCAATTGGTTTCCACAAACCAATCTAATCCCAGAGGATAGGAAGGTATTCGACGGGTGGTGTCCAAATTCGACGGTTTGCAGATTTAAAGACATCAACAAAATAAGTCTTTGTATCTTTTAAATAAAAGGTATGCTTAATTTTTATTTAGAATTTTGATTCTAAATTTTTGCCAATGTACTCGCATTTTGGGATTTCTAAATTAAATTGAGTAATGGTTTGGTAAAATCTTCTGATGCCATAGAGCCTTTAACCCTTCAAAAACCTCTAAACACTTTAAGACCTAATTTTGACACTAAGTCAAATTTTCAACTTTCTTCTTTTTCTTAAAATTTTAACCTAAATTCCAAGTCTTTTCAACTTCTTTTTCCATAAATTTCATTTTCTCTTGTCTTTGAGTAAGATTAATAATTTCCAAAGGTTAAAGAAATTTTGGGTTTCACGTATGCAAAAAAGAAAATTTAAAGAAGTCGTCAAGGTTATGTTTGTCGAAAGCTTTGTGATTATTAAATCATTGAAGTTGGGTTCCAAGTGTTGTGACATGCGAAGTCTCAGAATTTAGTTAAGTAGGACGTGGCAAGTTAAGAGAGGCTTAAGTGATGACTAAGTAGATTAAAATGATTAGTATAAATAATATTAGAAAGGATTAAAGAAGGTGTTATTATTCTAAGAATTTTGCTAACAATTAAAATGTTTTTTGTGAAGCACTCGATGAGAAGTAGGAGCTGAAGTTAGGCATTTTGAAAGGAAGGAAACTAAGGAATTTGTGAGTGATTTTTAATAAAAGGAAGAAGTATTTTGAAATCTTTCTTTTTAAGTCTTGTGTTGTACGTGTACTTTATTATATGTTATGTTGTTGATGTTAATGTTGTTATTTGAAAAGAAAACTAATGTTTCTTGATTGTTGATTGTGCTACTTCTATGTGAGTAAACTAGTAGTCTTATTTCTATTAATGAGATAACTATTATGCTTTGTGCACTGAGTAAAGGCCTTGAGTGAACAGCGTAAGCAACGGGAAATGAACAAGGAAAATTTCCAAGAGATGCTAGTAAGATGAATATTGAATCTATGCGAGAGAATGATTCATGCTCTTTGTGGAAAGGAATAAATAAAGGCTAATGTGTAATTAATATGTTTTATGAAATGCGACATTGTGAGCTTGTGTTTATGAAAATGAAAAGTGCTTTTGTGATTGAATTGTTTTCTCCAAAAGGTATTTCTAAACTCTCACTCGCTAAGTCTTTGACTTACTTTTTAGTCTTTTCCTACCCTAGGATGTTAGGGAGCTAAGCGATTGGGTTAAAAGGTAAGCGATCAGTTAGAGAGCTAAGAGATTGTGATAAAAGGTAATTAGCGATTGGTGAAGGAGCTAAGCGATTGGACTGAAGATCTAAGTGATCATTGAAGGTCGTTAAAGACTGAGAAGGCATTTAAGATTTCTTATTTAAGTTTTGTATTAAGATCTTGTTTGATGTCCTATTGTAGAATGCACGTTATAAAATTACTAAAAGTGTAGTTGTGTTGTATTTCGCTCCATTGTGTTTATCAAAGTTATGTTGTTTGATTTTGGTCATTGAAGTAATTTTTCTTACTATGCATTTCACATTCTACCTCGCATGGAGATAAATGCTAAGTGTCTAGTTGGCACGTCTCCACTAGATTGCATAAAGTGACTTTTGGGGCAGGGTGTGACATATGTTGATTATGCATGATATATTAATTACATGGTTATGGATCCTTTGATTGATATTCCATGCCATGTTATGATATTTGTTATATGCTTTAGAGTGTGGTGTCTGTTAACTTTAACCATTAAAATTTGTACATACATGTACGGTATCTCCTGGGATTACCACTTTTTGAAAATTTATGACTGTGTCCGTTCGACGGGACCACCCGTCCATCATGCCATGTTCATGAGTGGTTTGACGGAATCACTTACAGCTTGATATCATGGGTATTCCTTTGGGTTCACCGACAGATGAAAGTGTTTCTACGGGATCACTGGATTCACTACAAAAAAAGAGGGCTCTCCTGACGTACAAAATCATGAGGAGATATATGAAAAGCATAAAAAAATGCTTTCTCGACGCATAAATATACGTCGAGATATAAGTCAAGAAAAATGTGTCGGGAGAGGAACTCCCAATGGACAACATGTCATCGAGAGTTCCTAGACATCTCTCGATGTTGTATAAATGTTGAAGATGCTATCAATACAGCGCCAGAAGATGTCTCGGAACATTCAACACTGAATGTTGTGCGTTAGGTGTTCCTCTATTTTTTTTTTAAAAAATACCTTCTATTTTAAATGGAAGGTATATACATCCACCCTTAGACTTGGATACAAATAGTACAAAACATTTATTAAACTGTCGTCAACATTACTTTTTTAAAATAAATAAATGGATTAAATGATAATAAGGAAATAAAAGAGCAAATAAAAGATCTTTCATTATTAAAATCAAGCTCACATCAATTGAGGGCAAAAGAATTAACTTATAGGGATCTTGTAATTCCTTGATATCATATGAATTTTCTCCCTCATCAACATCTATAATTCTTTACACCTAAGATGAAAATATTATTAGTTAAAGTGCAACATTTTTCATAAAATGTTTGTGCATCAACCCATATGCATTCAAGAAAAAGTTATATGGAATAAAAATAAAAAATCCCAATTCGGACAACTATGCTCAATGTTATGGACTTTCAAAGTTTAAATATAGTCTTATGTAATTTTGAAAGAAATCTGATGTCAAGATACGTTAATAAAATGCTAACTTTATGCTAATAGATGTAAAGATTGTGAAAAAAACGCATCAAATCAAGTGGTCATATGCATAAAATGAGTTAGTATTGATGGAGATATGAAACTCGAAAGATAAGTGATATACATAAACAAAAATGAACTAAAAAGCTTTTAACTTGGAGAAGTTTATTACTAAACAAAACCAATAACTTATCAAGTACTAGTTCAACTAACTAGTAGTCTTAGTAGCAAGTTGAACCACAAATATTGATACAACAACATCTCATAACAATAACAACATTCCACAACATTCATATATAAACTAACTTTAATTCAACCACTCCTACAAAATCAAATATAAATCCAACTCAACCACAAACTAACTATAAATTATAAATGCAATACTTTTCAACCAAACATTAACTAAAGTATACACAACAATAACATTCACCAACAACATTCATCCACATACAACATTCACCAACAAGTTATAATAAACAAACTGTTAAGAAATAAACAACAATAAAATTTGAACTAAATGATACAACCCTTCTTCAATTTCCTAAACCCTAAACCCTTGCCCACCTAAAAATTTCAATTAAATCGCCTTTCTTTAACATTCAATTCCCCCCCCCCCCCCCCTTTAATTTTCAATTCAACAATTCTAATCCAACTGATCTATTTTCTATTAAACCCTTCCACACATCAAAATTCACCCCCTCCCATTAATTTTTTATTCACCCTTCTTTAATTTTTAATTCAACACCTCCCTCCTTAAAAATTTTAATCCAATCCTAAACCCCTTTAATTTTCAATTCAATGATTCTAATCCCCTCCTAAAACATAATATTATTCATCAAACATAATTTACTTCAAAAAATAATTCAAAATCCTATTCCTTAAACAAAAACTAATTTAAAAACCAAAATTTCTAATTCAAAACATAATTTCTAATTTAAATCATAATTCCTAATCTAAATAAAAATAAATTACTTCAAACTAATATAAAATAACCCTACTTACCGATATGCGACGGCGAGCGGCGAAAGACGACGGCGAAATGGCGGCGAGCAGCAAGCACCGATGATAAGGTGAGATATCCTCTTCTTCTTCTCAGTCTCCCTCTCTCTCGTTTTTCTTTCTCTTTTCTCTTTCGATTCTATAAAAAAAAGGATTTAATAAAAGGAGAACTCTTGATGCTGCTCGAAAACGTTAGGATAGCCACCCTAATCTCGATGCCATTAGTGACGCGCCGACATTAGGTACCCTTTTTCTTGACATTTCTGACGTCGCATCAGAGGAAGGCCAAACGGTACAATTAATGATTTGCCCCTCATCCAATGCGACACTGTGGACATCAAAAAAACCCTAATATTCGTGACGCATCATTTAAGGCGTTAGGAAAAGATATCTTTTTTACTGACATCTCTGACGTCGGAGGATATTTAACGGTATAATTATTTATTTCGAGCAGTCCTGACGGAGTTCACATACATCGGGAAAGAGGACCTCCCTCGACGTTGACATTAGTGTGTCGGTATAAACCACCTTCTACCAACGTTTGATTTTTCGACGATTTTTTTTCGTCGAAAAAATCCTTATTTCTTGTAGTGATTGTGTGTGTTCCATCGAACAAACAATTATTTTTGGTACCTTCTAATGGGATCATGATGAAAGTTAACAGATCACCTAGCGGGACCTGGAGTGAGTACCTTACTGAGTATATTTTTATACTCACCATTTTTTTTTATGTTTAATATTTCAGGAAAAGGTAGAGAAAATGAAAAATGGTAAGCGACAAGAAGGGCTCGTGACATACCACATGAGGACTTAGTTTTTCCTTCTGTTTTTCATTGTTCATTTTCAATATTTTGATCTTAAACATTTTTATTTCCTTATTTCTTTTTATTTTCTTTAAAATTAGCTAGACTCAACTGGGGCTTGTTTTCGTGGTATTCTTACTCATTTTTCAAAATTATGTTTTATAAACATTTGTTTGAAAATTATTTTAATAAAAATTTAATTTTTCTCTTTTGAATAAAATGTCAAAATTGTTATTTATATTTAAGATAATGATCTTAACTTAGTATAAAAAGTTGGATTGTTACCCTGCTATACATTGATGAAAGTTTATTAGTGTCTATCATTGATATATAGAATATGAAATTTTGTTATGTTTTGTAAATATTTTCAATAATTTTATCATTTACAAAAATTTTCTTTTAAAAACTATAGCTTTGATTATTTGTTTGAACAAAGTTAAAATCCATAACTAAAAAATTGGGAGGAAACAAATATTAATATTAAAAAATAAATGAAACAAAATCTAACCCAAACGGTCAACAGAATTATAATGTTTGGAATTTCAATTTCTTTTAAAAAAAAATTGATTTTAAGGTTGATTCTAAAATAATATATTTATTTAAAGAAATGATAGAAACATAAAATCATGAATTTATTCTGAAATAACTTGAAAATATAAACAAATGACAAAAATACGACAGTGAAAAATATTTACAAAAATAGGTGAAAAAATCGTTTACCTGATCCACCAAAATTTTGATCTAAAGTTTATAAACGTTGTTACCAAATAAGTTTTAAAGAAGTTATTGGCTTGGTTTTCTGCCATTAATATGTTAAGTGCTCCATCTTACGTATCTTGTTGTGTTCAATTCTTTGTAATATTCCTATTATGTGTTGATAGAAAGTCATGGGGACCAATGACTTATTTAAAACATAAGTAAAAAAGCTTTATATCTTAGATAAAAATTGTGGATCAAATCCATGGGAAGAGGTCATGCCATTATTTATTAAATCATTTTCTTCTCCACTATATATTTTTGACATTATTTATTCAAATAATATTATATTTTAAAAAAGTTCAGAATTTGTATATGCAATCTGTACCTTATATAAAATAGGGGTTTTCACAATAATAGATAAAAACAAACAAACTATTTAGGCCCGGTAGAAAAAACCAATAAACTGAATTTTGTATGAAGTGTGTAAATAGTTTGAAATTAAGATAGTGGCGTGCGAAGAATATTCAAATTCGGCTGCTAGGTCTGGCATCAGCATGTTTCCATCAAACATTTAATTCAGTGTGGAAAGAGAGACAATAAAAGAAGTTAATTTATATAAAGTTGAAGGTGGGATTGAGAGTTATCAGCAAATCAAACACAGCAAAAAATTAGAAACACTATGGGACGTCCAACTACCAAGAAGCTTGTGCGACTCATCATCGCCATCGTGGTTAACATAGCCATCTTTTCAGCAGCGGCCTCGTCGTCGTCA
>JBBPDI010000015.1:5205126-5232137 GCA_037974545.1 Cucumis variabilis | reverse complement strand
AACAAATCAAGCGATCTTGCCTCATCCAACTGATGTACTCAGGATTATCTACTGAATTTTCTCTGCCGGTGTTTCTTTCGGAATCGGTTTCCGTACTTTCAGTGTTTCTTTCATCTTCAACACTGGTCAATCTCGTCTTTTCTGGTTTGGAGTTACTGAGGATGTGATCTTCCAAGGAATGCCTATATACGGTGTTTAGAATCTGTAATTTCCAGGTGAGATAATTGTTGTCTGTAAGTCTAATCACTGTAAGATGATGCCCTGGGTTGATTATTAGTTAATTGTTTCTTGAGGAAGAGGAGGTTCCATGATTTAGAGTTGAACTTGAAGAAGCCATTGCTGTGAGGATGAGGCTCTGATACCATAAAGAAAGAGTAACAAAATAGAAAATCTAAAGAGTGGAAGGTCTGAATTTATTTTTCTGAGTTGCCTTATTTTGATACAATTCATTTCCTTTTATAGAAGGAAATATCTAGTAGATGAGAATAACAGAAAAACTGTATAATAGCAACTAACAACTAAACTGCTATATAACAACTAACAACAGCTAAACTGAAAACTGTTTAATAACAGTTTTAAACTTAATCTGTTTTAATAATAGTTTTCTTTAGTGAGCAGTCTTAATATAAAAGCACATTAGAAGATTTTATATCTCTATGGATGATGGGAGTAGAAGTCGAAGAATGTAGATACGCAAGGACGCTCGCAATTTCTGAAGCTATCTTCAATCGAATTTCCCATGAAAGAGGTCCATGCTTAGTTTTGTTGTGGATGTTATCAAATAGAGTCTCATTGGTTACAAACTCGTAGACTAACAAAGGAACTCTCGTCTCCAAACAACAGCCCAATAGCTTGACCACGTTGCGATGGTTAATTTGGGACAAAACAATGACTTCATTAATAAATTGATCAGTTTGTGATTGATCCACTAATTTTGATTTCTTGATTGCGACTATCAAACCGTCCTCTAAGAAACCCTTGTAAACAGTGCCAAAACCACCTTTTCCCACCACTGCGCTTTCATGGAACTTGTTTGTAGCCTTCTTCAATTTTGCATAGGTGAAAATTCTGAACATCTCCACTGGTGATTCCCACTTAGAAAGATATTCTTCAAGAACTAAGCCTCCATTTCTCTTGAAAAATTTGTTCTTTTGGTGGATGGCCTTCCACTTTGCACAACCCAAGCATAACAATGTGCACCCAATAACTAAAATTGTTAACCCCACCGTACATCCTGCAATTTTCCAACGAGTTACATTATTTTTGTTATGAAATTGACAAGAAAAAGAAAATAAGAAAGCATAAACAATCAAGATCGACACACAAAGTTGTTAGCTACATCACGCAAATACATTACTTGGGACTCCTTGGCCAAACATCAAGACTTTATGTTTGCTTATTTAAAATGCCAAATAATAAATCAGACGTTGGAAATTTTTTTATAACATAGATGACCAAACAATATATAGAAAGGAGAGAGCGTACAAGTTTCGCAACAATGAAACGATCAGTTTAAGAAGAATTTAAACTCACCGACGATGTATTTAACGAAGGCCTTATAGGTTTGGATGCATCCTTTACCTTTGCTTCTTCCATCTACTTTATAATTTTCAGGACAACGGCATGTGTAGCTTCCAGCTGGCTTGTTGTCACACAAGTGCTTATATTCACAATCATTCAACGTTTTATCATTGCATTCATCTACATCTGAAAAATGTCCCAAGATTGAATACAACCAACCAAATTAAAAAAAAAAAAAAAATCCTTAACTTCATCTTCTTTCTTTCATGATTCAAATTTTATATATTTTCTTACACATTTTGAATCCCTACTAAATTTAAAACCTTAAATCAATAGATTACATAAAATTTAATATTAGGAAAAAAATTAAGAAAGCCGAGAACTAGATGTGAGCATTAGTGATAAATGGATTACATAAAATTTATCTCCTTAAATATATTAATTAATATAAAACAGTTAACCGAACTTGCATAACTTAACTAACATACTTTTGTAAAATAATAATAGTAATAATAATAAACAAGGAGCTAGATTACATATAATTTAATATGTTTCATCAAAATGCAAAGGTAAAAGTGTACAAACAAAAAAATCTAACAACCAAATTAGAGTCAAAATTCAAATAGTAAAAATGACATAAAAGACAAAATAAAAATTTAAATAAAAAACATAACTATAAAATTGCAACCTCTTGAACCAAACAATTATTTTCAAAACTTGGGGAAAAAAGTTTTTCTTTTCTGTTCTTAAAATCTCTAATGTTACCTTTTTAATTACTTTTAACCACCCATGTAATCTCAATGATGAATAAAAATAGAAAAGGATTTTTACCTTGACAACCTTGAGGAAGATAAGGATTTCCAATGAAACCATGCAAACATCGGCAACAATAATCATTGACCAAGCTAATCTTTTCAGTATTTTGTCCACATATATTATTGCAATTGGTTTTGTTATTTGATTTTGAACAAGTATTATTTGGGATGGCCCAATCAAGCACCAAAGGAACTTCCTTTAGTTCATAGTTAGAGACGTATTTGGAGGAGAAAATGAATTTCTCTCGTTCGACTACAAAACCATACCCACATGGATTGAAATCAAATACCCCTGAGTGGTTTTGAAAGCTACTAACCACCAACTCCAAATATTTGAGGCCTTCAGGAATCTCCAGCTCACAGCATCCGTTCCCAGTGCAGTGTCCAGTTTTTACACTTTTATTATTGTTCCCACACAATGCCATGCACCCACCTTTATACGGTTCATTCTCGATCTTGCCAGTAATAAGAACTTTAGTATCGCAGCCAATCGCGATGAACTTGTTCTTGGTGTTGGAAATGGTGAAAAAAGACGTTGCTATGGCCGATAAATGCCCTTGGAGGATTATAATGAGTTCTGTTGCAGGTGATTAAGAAATTTTCGTCCAGATAACACCCTTCCTTAGTACCAAATGGATATGGAATTTCCAAGTTCCCACAGTACTGTCGTTCGTCGCAGTCTGGTGATGCCGCCGCCACCAACAACATCATGAGTAGAACAAAACTTGTTTGGTGGAAGTGCTCCCATATGTAAACCATTCTCAGTAACAAAGAAAAGCAGCTACTACACAAGAACGAAGCAAGAATCAAAGTTTTTTTTTTTCCCTCACCTTCCTTTGCCTCACTGGAATACTCACACAAAACTTTAATATAGGGCCACACTTTTTTTTCTTTTCATTTTTTTTAAGAAAGTATGTTATTTGATAGGATGGGAGTTGTTTTGAAATTATTTTTTGGATCGTGTGGATATTAATATTAAATTTACTTTCACCTATCAATTTAAATCTTTGATGATTTAAGTGATCACTCAAGATGCATCATATTTTTGCATACCATTCACATATCTAATCACAAATTTGCCATGTGATAAACCTTTTTCTGTGATTGAATTGACTAGAGAATTGATCTTGAGTAAAATTGATAAGTTGGACTATTGAAATTTAAAATTATTCTAAAGCAGGTGTTTCTAGTTTCTAAAACCAATTTAGTTAGTGTTTGATTTTGATACTTTTAAAATGATTCAAACTATGGTTTGAAGTAAAATTTTGAACCTAAGAAATGAGAATTTTAATTAACGCTTACGTTTTCTTACTTTAACATGTTTTATATATTTACCTTACGAAAAAGTAAATTTTTTAAGTGACGAGTCGAATTTTTGCTAACAAATTGATATGTTCTATTTCATATATTTTTCGGGAGAAGGAATAAAACATGATATCAGTTATTTGTGCACACATATATTTCAAAATTTTGAAAAGAATCTAATTGAAAATTTTGAATACTACACTAAATAATTTATAAATTGAGAAATTTAAATCATTGATAACTAAATGAGAATGGTCTAAAAACTTAAAAAATATTTTTCAGTCACGTGGATATGTTTCTTTTCTTTATGAAGTGTTTACTTTCAAAAAAGAGAAAAGGAAAGAAAATGTAAAGGATGTAAAATGTTTTATAATTAACCCCCATTTTTGTATTGAAAAATAAAATATAAAATTTGAAAGCCTTTTAGACCTTCACAATAAATAAATAAAAAAATATTATATATGTCTAAATATGCTTAATTTAGTTCAAGAACAACTAATATTAAACGAAGCCAGGACAGATCAGCAAGTGTTGAGATATAAAACTAATGGTCTTTGGTCTTTGAATTAAAGATAAAGGGGTGGCCAACAATCCACTAACCAGTGAATTATTATTGCTCATGCAATGTATACGGTAAAAATATCATATAAATCTGCTTTGGGAAAAAGGATATATTCATCTTTCATTTTTGGAAAATTACTTTATGCATGGTTACTACAAATTCAAAATAAAGTTTAAAAAGTGATTTGATTTATTCATCTTTCCTTTGAGATTTTTTCCGTTCCTCTTTTAGATTTCTTCTCTTTATTTTTATTCATCTTCTTTTTCTTTATTTTTTCATATTTTCTTTCTTTCTTCCAACTTCCTTGCCATAATATTAAGTTCGTTTAAATATCATTTTGATAGAATCTAAATTAAACGATCGTTTATCTAGTCAACACGATTATTTAGTATGGTCAACATGGTTATTTAGATTTGAAGCTCTTTTTCTATTGTTTAAAAAGATCTACACGATTGTGTAAATATGATATAAATGATCGCTTATCTAGTCAACACGATCGTTTAACATGGTCAAAACGGACATTTAGATTTGAAGCCCTTTTTCCATCGTTTAAAAATAACTACATGATCGTGTGGATATGATCTAACAATCTTTTATCGACTTATTGTATAACATGATAATTTAGGTGGTCAATACGACCGTTTAGATTTGAAGCATTATTATTTTTTTCATCGTTAAATAGAAAAAAATCGTGTTGGTATTACGTACACGATTGTGTATCATTTTCACACGATGACGTATTAAGATCGTTTAGAAGAAGAATTACATGCGTATATATGGCTGATTAATGGCATGTTGACTGAGACATATACTTTTTATATTTTTCTTTGTGGTCTCTAAGCTTTTTTTGTTTTCAAAATTATTTTATATAGGATAAATATTTTGTTAGTTTGTTATATTTAAAAAAAAAATCTCTTCAAATTTGTTAATAGAATAATAACTGAAAAACAAAACTCGAAAAACAAAACCAGGGAAAGTTAATAGAAGTTTACTAATATAAGCAACTTTTAATCATGATTTGTAATGGAAAATAATTAAAATCAATATGGATAAGTTAAGTAAGCAATTTACTTCTCTCAACCATATGCTCTAGGTTAAGAAAGAATTGTTTTCAAATAAAACAAAATTGAACCAAAATGTTTACAAATTTTATTTCATCAATATAACATATATTTGTAAATATTTTTAAAATTTTATCATTTAAGATAATTCATTGAATGCATTTATCTTAGTTAGAAAAGTTATCTTTTTAAAATCATTCATTTTCTTAAATTCATTCATTTTTTTACAGTAACAAATAAACATGATTCATCTGAAATTTTCCGACCAAGTCCTTAGTGTATTTGGCCCTCAAATTTGGAACAGAGCATTCTCTCTTTATTATTTTTTATCCCTCTCATAAACTTTTATTTTGTGAAACTCAACAATAAAATATAAAATAACCCTCTCATAAATTTTGTCTTTCATATATTAATTATTATTAATTTGAACGATACATACACAAGTGCAATCCTTACAACTCACTCTCTCATTGCATATAGACAAAATTTACAGTATCATAAGAATCTAGTGTAACTGTATTCAACTAAGTGTGTTCGGGATTGATTGCTGGGTAGTAATTTTCAAAAAGTTAGATACAATTGTCTAAAATTAAATTTTAAATGATCAAATTTATATTTGGTATCAAATTCTTAAAAATTGGATTTTATATATCTAAAATTGATTTTAGTTATTATGGTTGGTTCTAAAAGTTAATTTGGAGTGACAACTGTTTTTTTTTTGTTTGAGATATAATTGTGTAACTAAATAGGTAAATATTTATTTTTATTTATTTTATTGTTAAATTCTTACTTAACAATTTAATGATAAGACAATGTTTGTCATCATTTGTACCAATTTTTAGAATAAAAAAATAATTTACAAGTAGCTAACCAGCATTATTTAAAAAAAAAATTAGATAATCATTTTAGGATTGATTTTCGGTCAATCAATTAACCAAAAACACCTATCAACTAATTCATAAAATCAACCAAAAATAAGTAATTTTTCTAAATTCGGTTTTAGTTTTTGTCAAACACACAATTATTTTAAGGAAAAGTGATGTTGACAAGAAAAAAATATCAAAATCACTCTCTAATACACCCTAATTATTTTTCTCATTATTCTAGCCACTAAATCTTTCTAGTCTCTTCCTCTAACCTATTTTATTTAAGCATTGAATAATTTTTTTAGGAATGTAATCATTGTAAAACATATTATAAAAGTCATCTCCAAAATTTGTCATATTCCAAAAACCAATAACAAATACCAAATCAACAGAATAACCAATACAAAACTTAACTTAGGTTGTTCCATTATGTGAAATGTCTCTCTTACATGACAAAAAAATTTTAGCCGTAAGTACTAAAATGCGCATAATTCAATTAATAAACACATAAGTTAACGAGTACGTGGTTGATCAACTCACTCTTATGAGATTTATAGCCCATAAATAAATAAATATATATGCAAACTTATATATGATATTATATACATACATGCATATCAATACAAGAATTTGATGATCGCTCGATGACTGAATTCACTGGAAAATGTTTAAAAACATGTCAAAAATGAACGCCCTATGACATTTTTTCGTCGGCATATTGATTGAGAAAACCATGTTGGGTATAAAACTCCTAACGAGCCCTAAGAACTTGTCGGGAGTTGTCACAAACTCCTGACAGTGTCCTTGGCAATGTCCTCAACGGTGTCATACGCCATTAGGCGATACTATCTCTCGATGGGATTATATGTTTTCAGGCAATATTGTCTCTTCCCGACGGGTGGGAGTCGTGACAACTTTTGATGGGCTCCTAGAGTCTGCCAAGAGTTGTTAAATTATCCCATGACAAATAGAGTCGTCAAGAGTGCATGAACTCTCGACGGCATTGTCGAGCACCGTTTCTTCAATTATTTTTGCAATTTATAATTTTTTTTTAATTTTCTTAATAGTGACTTAAGTTGTTTCTTTTGTAGTTTCTTCACCTAAAATTCAATATAATATTAAATAAACAAAATAATATATACTGAATTACGAAATTGTTACCCAAAGTTGAGGTATACAAAATTATAGTGTATTTTATATAGAAAATTATAAAAAATGTTTGCATAATAGTCTACAAAGTGCTTTTGAATTAATAAATACATGAGAGAAACTGTCATCTCCAATAATGATCTCCAAATGCAATTTTCGAACAACTTCTTACCTACAATCACATCAAGTAAAGCACATTGTTCGTTATAAAATTCAAAAACTCCAAAATTTCAACTAAAAAGTTTCATAAAACTCATGTTGTTGTTCCTCTTATCTCAAAAAGACAATTTATGTTTCTTGTATATAGGACATGCTTGATAACCTTTCTTAATCCAATCGGATAGGTCACTATATGTAGGGAAGTCATTAATGGTCCACAAAAAAGTCACATATAGTTGAAAAAACTTACCGGTAAAAGAATCACATAAATACTCATACCAATAGTCCATGACTCGCTCTTTCAAATTTTCAATCAATGAATACAGGTAAACATAAATTTTCTTTCTACGAGATCTTGAACCAAGTATAAGCAAAGATATGAAAATTTTGGACACCTTCATGCATTTTCACGATGACAAATAATAAGGGATTATCACCATAGGGTACATACTAAAGGAAGTACTCATATTTGCAAACAAATGAAACCCATCTGAAACTAATTGTAAATGAACATTTCATGATTCTAAAACAAAATGAAGAAATTCACGATTAAAATGCTTACATCCTTCTGTATCAACTAGATGACATAATACATCCTTTGTTTCAACTCCTTTATCGTTTTAAGTCATTTCATATCAGATGTGCTTTCTTTCAATTGATGCATACAATCACTTTATCTTGGTATTAGTGTAAAATGGTGTAATATCTTAAATGATTTTTTTTTATCTTTGTCATCATTAACTTTGTATCGAGACTCACCATTGATGGAAAGCATACACGTACAGTGGAATTATGGATCAAAATGACTATAGATGTAACTAAACAATTTAGTGATTAACATGCTTAATTACAACTACCTTAATTAAATAAAATTAGAGTTAATAGAAGTCATACCTCCGTAGCTTCTCGATTTCTCAATATTTCTTCACGAACACGAACTCGAGACCACCATTAGAGTTGACCCGCTGTTCTCCACACTTAGAACTGGGTGGTGGGACCCGATATGTGAAGAAAATTGAGAGGGAGAGATGGAAAAAGGAAGTAGAATTTTAGGATTTTGAGATTTGGTAGAGAGAAAAAAATTTGGTATAATTTTTGTACAACAAAAATTTTTCAAAAATTCAAAAGTCTTCAAACATTTAAATTAAGCCCTTTAAATAGCGTAATTACATTTAAAAGTTGATGTAATTAGCTCTCCAAATCTCAACACATCACATTCCACTAACCATTAGTGAAATTTTAGTGGGCTAGGTGTCTCCATCTTATGTTGTCACTTTTTCCACTAAATATTAGCGGGATTATCCAACAAAATGTTGAATTTTTTCATTAACTTTAGTGCAAGAGTAATTTGCTCATTTGACCATTCAAGTCAAAGTCAACATTTTGACTTTTTACCATTTTATCCGTCTGGACTAATTTCAATCTTTTGAGCATGAATCCATATTCATTTTTCCAAATTCAGATCTCACTTGAATATAAAGCCGGTCAAAGTTTGACTTTTCAAAGTCAAAAGTCAACATTTTGGCTTTTTACAACTTTGTGCATTTCCATCAATTCCAAGCTTTCAAATATGAATTTGTATTCATGTTTTTAATATTTAAATCACAATTAAAAATAAAGATCTCTCTCAAAGTTATAATTGAAGACTATATCAAATATATTTGTCAGTTTCTCTCTATATCAAATATATTTGTCAATTTCTCTCTCAAAGTTAATTTCGTATGAGCTAGCAGGGGAACCTAATGGATCTATAAATCATGAACTCCAACGATTTGAGATTAACTGACTAAACCATTTTAGATCAAGTAATCAACATTCGTTAAATAATGGGTCATTCTACTAAAGCCCTGCAGTTGCACTCTTCTAACTATATATATATTTTCATCTATCGGATATAATCATAATCAGTAAGTTAATCCTTTACAGGTTATTTGTAATCTCGACTGGGTCAAAATACCATTTTATCATCGAGATTACATTTTTCTCCTTAAGTTCCACTGGTCCACTATTGAAAAATTGGTTTAAAGTCCAACCTATAAACCGAATCCCTCTCAGACCAATGAGAGGGTGGGGTCCCTTGTTCAAGACTTGGATTCAATTCTTAAGGGAACAACCTATCTACTAACCCTAAAGCGAGTAAAAGTGAATTTCATCTTGCACCCTATGCAAATCTGAGGACCATTTAGCTACCCTCACCTATGCAAATATGAGGACAATTTCGTGTAAGCAGAAGTTCATAATTAGCTCAGGATTAAGATTAAGTTACTTAGGACATCAATAATTGAAATAATCAGTTTTATACATTTAACGGTGTTATAACTTAAAAGTGACTATTTCATGGTTCTAGTCTTATGTAAGCTCTTTACTTAGGAAGCCCTCACTTTAATGTCTCTACATGAACGATCAAGGATCACATTGTTTGTACTAACTACAAAGTGGGCCGCATCCATAGTGTCCTCAGAATAAGGCGTCCAATCTTTCAACACTATAGATCATTTGGGTTATATACTTGAATTGAATTGATCCACATTTATGCCTCTACATAAAGTTCAAGTCTATACTAGATAGCCTCGGGACCTTAGTTTATTAGATTTAAGATTACAGTATTCTTATTTTCACTAATAAACCCTCAACAACCACTTTATTGAATAGAATACAATTTAAACTACAACCTACGAGTTTTAGGACATAAATTCCAACAACCATAAACTAAGCATTGTTGTAAATCTTCAAGTCTTTCCAATACAATACACAATCGTATTTGTATGCATGAGTGGACTCATAACCTTAAGTCAAGCAATTTTCACTTAGCTTCGTAAAATAAAGTAGGTATAGTGGTGTTCTCTAGAAATATTACTTCTACCACTTCTAGAAATATGTCAAACTATTTCTTACTCCAGCCACTGGAGAACTTAATTTTTATATGCACCAACTTTACTAAAGAATTTAACGAGAAAAATTCTAACAACCAGGGTATAGTTTGTCATGTGATTTTTTTTAATTAAAATCTTAAATTAGAAAGAAAATATAAAAAGGTTGTCTTTTACTTAAAACTAATTGATGAGACTTTTTCCTCGATGACAATTCAATCTTATTTGATCACATTTTCGATAATGATAATGCTTTTAGTTCAATATCTTTTTTTTACTATCATGATCCTCTCATTAACTTCATATTTTGAAAAAACTATTCTTTTGATGAAAAGTTACATTTCTTACACGAAATAGGGACTGAACTTAAGTCCCTCCCTTTTAATCCCCTTAACCTTTTACTCTTTGATAAAATAGATTATCTCCTTGCTTTTACAAACCATGTATACGTACTTAAAGCATAAGAAAGGAAAGAAAAGAACAATAAAGATAAATGGAAAAAACAAACCGCTCATCATTGACTTTGGATAAGTTGGTGAAAACTTGGTCGAGCAACCAACCATAAATATTTACATCTTTTAAATGCTTTCTTTAAATTCTATCGTTTATTTTTAAATTTTTAGTTCAGTTTAGTTTCAAATAACATTAAGAGAATTTCTACATTTTGCAAGATAAATAAAAAGAAAGAGAATGAAGACTAAGCTTTGTTCCATGCAAGCTTACAAATCAAATCAAGCCCTCACCAATCCAGAGGTAATTTTTCTGTTTCCTTTATCTTTAACTCTCATACTTTTATTTGATTTAGATCTTTGAGGACAAAACATGTTATAAAAGTAGGGGTGGGGTTTATAGCATTAGCTTACTTACTTTCATATTGAAAAGTATTAGTAAAAAAAATAAGCTAAACTTTTTTAAAAAATTAGCTCCTTGCCATGCTACTAAAAAGCATGACTGACAATCTTTGAGCATTGAGCTCATGTTTGTGGATATTTTGTTTGTTGAAAATAATTGCTTTATATCTCTATGACTAGCTTGTTGTCACCCAAATGGACGGTTAATTTTAGAATATAAATAGGTGAATTGTAGAATAGGATTAGTGTGACGCCATGATCCGGACAAAGGAAGTTCTGTTGAAGAAGATCCTTGCTAGGAAGTTCTTCTGGATAAGTATGATCCAGACAAAAAGAGAAAGTCGACGAGAAAAGAAATGCTTAAGTTAAAGTTTTATCGTGAGAAGGTAAGTGACACGATATGAATAGTTGGTGACAGAGAACCATGCGTTGAATGACAAGAGTTAGGCGTTTAGCATAGTAATGCGAGAAGAAGTACTACAAATATAAAAGTGAAGTAAGGAAGTAAGTGTCTTGTCAAGATGACTTGATAACTCACTGAAGGGACTAAATGTTTGTTGCTTTCTGAGAAGATAAGAGGGTCGGATGATTAAAGAGTTTGGCTTTCCATGGAGATAAGATGTGTGTCTTAAGGGAATGTCCAACCGTCACTGATGTTTAGCCTATGTGTCGAGTTTGGATTGGCTGCATGGAGTGATCAAACAATAAGTTGACACGTGTAAAGCGTGAAAGTGACCCTTGGATGTGAAAGATAACTATAAATAGAACCAAAGGCCAAAGGGAGTGTTGTTCGTAAAGTGTTAGAATTCTCAGACAAAGATGACTAAGGGAAGTTCTGAATGCTGAATGATGGTTGAGAGAACGCTAGGAGAGAAGTAGAATTCAAAAGAAGAGAAGGAAGGACTTGAGGCTAAGTATTTTTGTGAGTGATCCTTATAAATGAATAGATGTTTGTGAGTGATAAAACAAAGATTTCAATGTGATTTCTAAGTTGTCATTAATGGTTAAGCTTTTATTAACTTAACAAGGCTTTCAATGCTTAATACAAAATACAATACTTTAAAGTTAAATTAAAATACCTGGCATCTTATCGCCTAGCAAGCCTTTTTCTTTCTTCTTTACTAAACCTTAATGCCTAATTCCTGGAGGATGAGATTTTGAAAACATAAGTCTAGAAGACTAAACGAAATTTTAAGAAGACCTTTTTGCAAAATACCTTTTTTTAAACATCATTTCGCCAAACATCTCAAATCCCATAATTTCATCTTTTCAAATAAACCTATCATTTCACATAACACACATTAGCTACACAACAATTCCTTTTACCAAGGATCCTGAATCATCCTCTACGTTAGGTCATTTAACTTTGCGTTTGGTCTACTGTAACAATATCATCCATGAATATACAGATTCATCCTTGTTCCCCAGGCCGCTAAGTACAATACGC
Source organism: Cucumis variabilis (assembly GCA_037974545.1). Lineage (NCBI taxonomy): Eukaryota > Viridiplantae > Streptophyta > Magnoliopsida > Cucurbitales > Cucurbitaceae > Cucumis > Cucumis variabilis. Next base: position 5,219,531 of record JBBPDI010000015.1, on the reverse strand, counting down.
TCCTTACAACGTATTAACTAGCATTTCATCACCATGTAGCCTCGTACACTTCAATGGTGGCCTTTACTCTTTATGTTCAGATAAAAGTTAGCTCATTTCGAAGAAAGCAACTAATGGTTTGAACAAAATTTCATAACAAACTCATGCTTACTCCATCTATTTCTAGGAATCATTTGAATATAAATCATTAACTCAAATCAATTAAGAACTTATAAGAAAACTTTTAACATAAACATTTTAGAGAAAACACTTACAAACTTAGCCTTAAACTTGTAATGCTCCTTCTTTCTTCTTCTCTCGTAGTCTTCTCGTGAAATGCTCAGAAAACACTGCAACACTTAACTTTTCTCTTCAAAATAATAGAATAACAATCCTTAACAAATTATTGAGGTCCTCTATTTATACTACTTATTAGACGACTTAGTCATCCTTGATCTCTTGTCTAATTGCCAGCTCCCTATCTTAGTGGTGCACGTGTAAGTTTAAGGTTTCATCCTAAACATGCTTGGCTTAAACTTTACACGTGGCCCATTAATGCAGTTAAGAAATTTCTAAGAAGTTTTCTCACTTCTTCTCACCGAACCTTTCTTCTCATGTAATGTCCTCATCGTGTAGTTTATACTTACACTTCAAAAGTCTACCTTGAAGCATGTTTTATCTTCTTTCCATTTCTTGCCTTTTTTTTTGTTTTACTTTTTTTTATGTTTCTCTTCAAACTTGATCACTAATTTGGTGTTAATGGTGCAGATGGATTTAAAACTTAAAATCTATAGAGGAGAATCAATGAGAAAAATATTAGTTCATGAAGCAAAATCATATTGTGATACTAACGAGACTATTAGGACTGCTTGTAAGCACCTCAAAACCTTTTCATCGACTTTTGTTATGATGCCTTAATTGCATACCGCTAGTGTGATAAAGACCTTGAGACATAAGGATGCTAAGAGAAAAGATTCCTGAAAATCGAATATGAATTCTACGAAGGGAAATATAAGTGAGAGCCTGATCTAGAAAAAGGAAGTAATACTAAAGAGAATCCTGGCTGAGAAGTTACTTTGGATAAGTGTGTAAAGGACGTCCTGCTAGAAAGGATATGAAAAGAGAAAAGGGAACGCGGAGAAGAAATGTTTAAGTCTAAGATGTATCATGTGAAGGTAAACGATGTGATAAGAATAACTGGTGAGGAAGATGTTTGAGTTGAAAGCCAAGAGTTAGGCGTATAGAGGAGTAAAGCGAGGAGAAGTACCTACACCTAAAAGAATGAAGCGAGGGAGTAGATGTCCTGTTGAGATGACTTGACAAGTTGTTGAGGAAAGTAAATGTTTGTTGCTTCCCGAGGTGATAAGAAGAGTCATGTGATTAAAGAGGTTAGCTTCCCAAGGAGATAAGGTGTTCATCTCAATGAGAAGTCTGCTGTTGTGATGAATGATTTCTATATTATGATAATGATGCTTGTATTAAAATAACCATTGAGTTTATTCCTGTTGATTGAAGCTGCTATTACGTTGTGAGCACATAACATGTGACAACATCGTGTGAACGTCTAGGTAATAAAAAATGATTCTAGAAAATCTTCGTATGCTGTTGGTGGAGTCAATATCACAATAGTTTAAATGTAGGATGCTGGTGAAAGTGAATCTCAATAGTCTTGGCAAAGGGAGGATTCATGAACTAAGGCGAAATGAATAAGAAGGCCAATGTACGATTTCTGGGATGGGTATTACAAGTTGGCAAACTAACCCCATGCTTGTGGTTGTTTCGTTTCATGAAACTCTTTCTTCCCTAACTAAGTTGTTTGTTGAACGTGATTGTTTGAAAATTGGAATTGTGTTTCATGTGACTTGGGGGGGAATAAGTTGTGTTGTCTGTGAGAACAATACTCTAAAAATCTTGCCTATAATCAAGGCACACAAACTTATTTGTTAATTTGAATACTTGTGATGTTATGACGTTTCATTGAATACAGATCATTGCATACAAAATACATTTCAATATTCTCTTCATCATGCAAGTAGACATGATCATTGTATGCAAAATGCTTCCAATGTCTCCACCACCTATTTCCATGTCCGCGTTGTGTAAGTTTTCCTATTGCTTGCTTAAGTGTAAGTGAAACAATAGGTTTTCTTGGATGAACCAGGATAGAACACAAAGAATTGATATCAAAGCTTAGTTCTAGGGTCTACTTATCAATTAGGTGTTATGACAAAATAAACAAATGAGAAGAATGTTCAAAGAATCTATAACTACTTATTTACACCTAAAGACTCATGCAAAGAGGGATAAGTTATGGTGAGATGGAGATGCGAACTAACTTGTATGCAGGAATGAGTGAAGGAAAATTTATGCATTATAAGGCTATTAAGTACTGCCAGAGCCTTGATGCAACATATTAATCTGAACTAGATTATGATTAAGACATGCTCCTTTCGGAGTCATTGAACGCCACACATGGTCACCTTTCGGGATCCATATGCATAATCTTGATTAGGCAAAATATATCTAGAATATTCAATTATAAGACTTATAGAGCTTCACATTTAAGGATGACAACCTCTCGATGCCTAATGTCCACACTTATTCACCTCACAGGATATAAATGAGTGAAGTTATCTCAAAAGGTTGAGAAAACTCTTCCTTGCGCGTGTTAGCCACCTCCTTACTACTTGCCCTCTTGGGCAGTTGGCGACATACACTGGCCAAGTGTTGAATGTAGCTCGATTAACACGATAAGAGTTATAGGCTAAATTCCTTATCAAGTACTTACTACAAACATAAAATGCAAAAAACACAAACTAATGGAAAGTAAAGAAATGATAGATTGAAATGGGTATAAACATAAAAGTGTAGGCCTTTGGCCATTGTACAATATGAATTGTATATATTACACAAAGACTACAAAAATGGTAAGAAAAGAGAATGGAAAATAATACAAGTCAGGTAAAAAATGGTAGATGGATTCTTCCTATTCAAATTCTAAGCTTCATACCTTACAATCAGAAAGGACAAGAAGAAGAAGGGTTCTTCACAGATTGTTGGAAGGTTATTCCTTTTCACCTCTCTTTAGGATTGGTCGGTTCGTTCAGACGTCTAGCTTCCCTTTGAATGGTGTACAATGAGGCTTTTTATACACACTTTTGGGCGAGAAATTGTCCTTCCAATTGCGTGTACCAAAAGTAATCTATGTAAACAGACTAATCACTCCAACTACTACTTTTGTCTTTTAGCAAACTGCTTCTCGCCTTCTGATATGGCCTTCTTGTCGAGTCTCTTAGTGTGAGCTTCTTCACAAATTGCTATTTTTTCTTTTTAATTTTAAACCTGCATTTGAATACTGAAAACATGGTAAAACGAGCGTGGGAGTTTATACAAGGTTTATTTTTAAATACTTATGCATTTTCAACATAAATATACTCGTTTTGATACACTTTCTCTACATTTTGGCCTTGTTATTCTATAAAAGAGGCTACAATAACTTATACTTCTACAAGTTATCACCTTGTGAGTGGTTTCTCTTACAGGTTATTCCCAAAATTTAGAGGTCCTAGAATATAATTTTAAGGAAAATATGTCCTGTACAATTTTCCATGTGCTACCTTAAATTGCCAGCATAAGATTTAATGAACGTTAGAATGGTGCATTCAAAGGAGATATGGGAGCTCAGTGGTAATAAGATAAAAGATACTCTATGCACCTGGTGCGATGTGATACCTCATCCTTATTGTGTGATTGGGATGAGATGGGTTGCACCATTCATGTTGTGTGATCTTGAATGTAATGCTCTATTCATGCTGTGTGTTTTAAATAGACTGTCCTATTCATGCTATATGATCTTAAAATAAGATACCTTATGTTGGGTGTGTGATCTAGTATTAGATGCCCCCTACTAGTTGTGTGACCTAGCATTAGGATACACGTTAATCATTGATCAAACCCATCAAATGTGTCGAGACCACTCCATATGACTATAACTTGGTAAAAGAGTATGGTAACCGCTTAAGCTAGGAAAGAGATATGAAGACAATATAAGTTGTATGATAACCCTATGAGTTGGTGCAACAAAATGCCAGGAGCATACGATGCGAAAGGCTTATGATGAGACTAAAAAGGAATAGTTTCCTTAAAATTGTAAGAGGAGAGTACCTACATAAACGAGAGTAGTTCTCACACTGTTCACTAAACTTCTACAACAAGATTCATGCAAACAAGGAAAAGAAAGCAATGAAGTAGAATTTTGAGGACAAAATTCTAAAAACGAGGGACTAGTTGTGAGGTTCTGATCGCGTACCGATAAAGCAATAAAGACTTTGTGGTAAGGATGCTGAGAAAAGAGATTCCTAGCCATAAAATATATATTTCGCCAAGGGGAATATGCGTGAGACCCTGATTTAGAGAAAGGAAGTCCTATTAGAGAAGATTCTTGTTGAAAAATTACATCAAATAAGTGTGTAAGGGACATCTTGTGAGAAAGGATGTGAAAAAAGAAAAGGTAATGAAAATAAGAAATGCTTAATTTTGAGATCTATCGTGTGGAGATAAACGATGCAATAAGAATAGCTGTCGAGGTAGAAGTTTGTGTTGGAAGCTAAGAGTTAGGCGTTTATAGTAGTAAAGCAAAGAGAAGTACCTACGCTCAAGAGAATGTGGCAAGAGAGTAGATGTCCTATTGAGATGGCTTGACAACTCGATGAGGAAAGTAAATGTTTGTTGCTTTCAAAGGTAATAAGGAGAGTTAGGTGATTAAAGAGTTTAAGCTTTCCAAGGAGATAAGATGTGCATCTCAATAAGAAGTTAAATCACCATTGATGTTTGGACAACATGTTGGGTGTGGGATTGGCTACATGACGCTGCAAAATGGTGAGGATACACGTGTAAACCATGGAAGTGAACTTCGGATGAGAAGGTCACTATAAATAGAGCTAACAATCAAAGGAAAAAGGAGATGGTCTGAGAAGAAGGGAGTAAGATTTTTTTAGAAAAGGGAGAAACGAAAGTCTAAAGTGTGGAACATAAAAATGAGGGAGCCGTTAGGAAGAAGGTGTTGAGATTTATGTCCTAAAACTCGTAAATTGTAAATATAATTAATTGACCATTATTAATATAGTATTATTATTGTAATTTCAATAAATGTTATTGATTATATTATTAGTTTTGTCTTAATAACCCAAATCCAATAAACTAACATCCTAAGTTGTTTAATGAGTCTTGAACAGTATTTAGAGACATACAGGGATCAATGTTCAAGATCAGCTTAAAGAGTCTATAGTATAAGGATAAGACTCGATACCTTATCTTCGTAACATTATGGATACGACTCACTTTGTATTTGATACAAATGCAATGATCCAACGCATTCGTGTAGGTGACATACGAGTGAGGGTCTCCTATGTAATGAGTTTGCATAAGACAAGACCACGAAATAATAACCATTAGATGTAACTTTGTTACCTAGTTAGGTTTTTATTTCATTAGGATGACCTATGTAACTTGATCTTAATTCTGAGTGTATTATGAACTCCTGTTCGCGAGAAATTATCCTTTGATTTGTACGGGTGAGAGTGGCTAAATTGTCGACTCAATATGCTTATCATTTTGGGTACAAGATCGAGTGTGGACGTGAAAACATAATTACACAAGATGAAATTCATTTCTTCCTTACTTTACGGTAAGTAGATGAGTGTTCTCTTAAATGATGTCTCCGACACTTGAACAAAGGGTCCTCCCCTTTCTATGGCATGAGAGGGATTTTTATTTATTGGTTGGACCATAAACAGGTTGTTCATTAGAGGAGTAATGATATTTAAGGACTAGACCTAGGAGTATTTGACCCAGCTGGTGTTACGAACATTCTTGAAGACTAACTTACTATTATTAGTCTATGTTTATGGACATAGAAATATATCTACAATGAGAAGAGTTTAGTTGTGAGTCTTTAGTGGAGTGTACACATAGTTAACGAATATTTATTAATGTGGTTAATGAGTTTAGCCAATTAATCTCATATCTTTATAGTTTCTAATCGGTAGGTCTATTAGGTCCCCTTCCTACCTTGTAAAATGTAATGAGATTTATTTATATTGGTTGTAATTTGAAATATTCAAATTTACTTTAGAAATTAGTATAATGTATGGTGATACATTATAATATAAAGTTTATGTATTTTAATCAAACTTTATTATATAAATTTAATTTTGGATATGATTCAAAATTAATTTATGAGTATTTGAATGAGTTCAAATATTAATTTAATGTGAATTGGATTCATATTAAAATTATTGGTTGTGAAATTTATATTTGAATATGATTCAAATTTAATTTAATTTAAATATAAGATATTTAATTTAGCCATTAATTAATAGTTTAGTTTAATTTTATTTAATTAAATTTGATTTAGTTAAATTAATTTTAAACTATAAGATATTGGAGAGATATTCATTAGAAATGATTTCAATGAAATATTAATTATTAATTGATTAATAGATTAATAGATTTTAATTTTCTATTAATTTAATATTTTTTAAATTAATAGAATCTGCTCTTCTACTCATTCAAGGAAAGAAAGTTATTTAAAGGCAAATAGTTTTTTCTTAATTAATCAAACCCTATGTTTTTGCTCTATGCACAATAGTTTCTCTCTAAACCTTTAATTTTCCAATCTCAATTGGTTTCCACAAACTAATCTCATCCCACAAGATAGGAAAATCTCCGATGGGTGGTGTCCCAATTTGGAATTTTAGTAGATTTAAAGGCATCAAACTAAGTAAGTTTTTCATTCTCTAATCTATAATTAGTAAAATCTTTCGATGCCAAGGGCTTTAATCCCTTCAAAAGGAGGGTCTAGAAACAAAGAAGGAAGGGATTGGAACTGAGCATATATATGATGTAGGCATTAAAGCCACGTGAACGTTAGTTCTAAGGACGTGTAGTCAATCTAAGGAAGGGAAACAGAGTTACTCAGTAGTCTTATGCGACACGATAGCCGTATTATCCTATCTCATGTTTAAGGAGTTGGTTAGTAATGTTGCCACTCCTTAACGCCCAAATTTAAGCTATAGGGAATAATGGCGTGAGGACCCTGGTTAGCTGAGGCAGGGTAAGGCAACCTTGAAGCTTATCGTCCAGTTCATGGTTGTAGGGCGTGGAGGGAAAGGAGAGAAGGAAAAGTCTTCACACCTTTATGTGCTTGCCTCAAGAAGGCAATTAAAGAGGCAAAGAAGGGAAAAGGCTTGTAACTAAAGTAGGGATTGAGTGTCAATGCCAAGAGAGTTCCACCAAGTCCCTCCCACCACAGTAGAGAGAGTTTCATCTTGGTGGCAAAGAGAGGATGATGTATTACCACACGATGAGACGGGTAAACCCGACACAAAGTTGAAAAAGTGGTGTCAGGCTGTAGGGTTATGTTTGAAGTCTTGTTGGTTGAAAGGAAAAAGTTTAAGTTCTGTGGAACATCGTAAAAGTATTTAGTTAATAAAGAGAAGTCTTATACTCACTCCACTTTATTATCTGTGTCTATCGTGTAATTAATTACAAGGTTAAAAGAGAATGTGGTAGCAAGGATGCATTAGTAAAGGTCATGTTTTTGTGTCTCGTGTCTTTCCCAAATCAAAGTGGCGTTTGGGTTGTGAGAAAAGGAGTTAAGTTATTCATCTTATTAGGCATTTAGGGAGTTACTTCGCAAGAAGTAACGATAAAAGTCTAGCCGGCACGCCTCCACTTGGTTGCGAGGAGCAACTTTGGGGCAAGGCGTGTCATCCATTGCCAAGTACTATGTCAAAAAATTACCCAAAGATTTTGGAAGTTATTTTAGAATACTCATGGATGCAGATGACATTTTGGAAGTAACAATGGGTAAGATTATGAGTTCCTTCTAATTTTCTTTCTTAATAATTAATCTTGAATACAATTAAGTGTTTTGATATTCATTTATCCATGATCCTTTGGTTTTAGAAAGTCGAATGGAGTCATTGGACTTTATGTAATGAATTAATATTCAAACACAAATGTAAGGTAGAGTGGTAAGAATAAATTAGATTTAGAACTTTTGGATGTTGAGTGATCTAACATCTTTACGTTAATTTGCTTGCAAAATTGAAATGGAAGAAGTTAAATTTGGTCACGAATAAAAATGGAAGATGTTTCAAATTTTTAAAGAATTCATAGCTAGGTAACTTTAGCCCCATTTTTTCACTTAGTTTTATAAGATAGCACTAAAGTAAGAGTTTGCTGCCATTTTCTCAATTGCTTTTAAATGAAACAAAATTGTAACTAATTGATCTCTACTCGTTGGTATATTGGATGGTTTAGAGAATCTTATCTATAATCAGTTCATATTACTCAAACTTACGTCTTATTTTGTTCAATGTGATTAGAATTAAATGTTTGATATCATTAATTTTCTAGTGCATAATGTTTCTCAATTTCGATATACGTTGCTGCATAGCCTTTGTGTATATTTTGTCCCCATGTTCTCTACCACATTCTTTTCCTCTTTGTTGTTAACGAGGTTTATTCTCATTCAAAGATATTTTCTTGTTCTGTTTCATGAATGATAGTACTTTGGGTACCTTATCTTATCTCATAATGATATCTAATTAATTCATGGGAACAAACAACAAGGAGCCTAATCGAGAAACTCAAGTGCCTACATAATGATGTAAATATTGATCTAGAAACTAAAAATTCTATGTGCACTTCAAAAATGTCAGATGAAGAACTAGAATTGGATGAAGAAGAAGCAATTTTCCCTAATAAGGTAAACTTCAACTTTCGTTTTCTTTATGTTTCATGCAATAATTTTATAATTATATTACTTTAAATTTTTGTATATTGTTCGTTAGATGTTGAAATTGTTGTGTTGGTTTACTGTATAATCCATTTTCACCTTTTCTTATTCAAAAACCTGATGCTAATGATTATGCTTTAATATTAATAGGGACTGTCAAAGTTATGATTAAGAAAACACCACAGAATGCAGGTAATCATTGTTAAGATATTTTGTTAAATATTTTTGTCGTATTTACTGAGAATTATTTTTATTGAAAGATAAAGCAGTACTATTAAATTACATGCTTTTCCTATTATTTAGGACTCTTGGTATGATGTTGTTTCGTTCTAAAATGGAAGAATTTATATGCATAATATATATGGAGATATATATATATATGCATAGATAAGTGATTTTTTGGATTGATGAAGAAACCTCATATTTCAAAGTATATACAAATTCGCCTGTTCAAGTTATTCCAGTTGAAGGTATAATGGTTATTGTATAACATTTAACTTTACATTGAAGATTGATTGTTGATATGCGAATTATGAGAAGATAAGAAATATGTATGAAGACCACTAAATTGAGGGATCAATTCACTAAGTCAAGGGGAGCCTAGACTAGTCTTAAAAGAGATTCTTATTACATTTAGGGGGAGCCTGAGTTTACTTTTTAGTCATGGTTATAACTTCTTAATATAACTGTTGTGATAAGTTACATATGATGAATCTCAATAATATTTCTTATCTGAGCTACGAAACTCTCCAGACATAGGTTGTATTTGCTGAACTGGGTTACCAAAGTGCACTGTGTTATTTGTCTTCTATGTACTCTAGTTATTCTTCTAGTTAAATACTTCTGATATAGCTAAAGAACATTTAACCTTCTCACTTTCAATTGGTATTAGAGAGAGTTTGATATAAATGGAGACGCTAAGAGAAGGTGAATCAACTACAAGACCACCCATATTGGATGGAAAAAATTATTCGTATTGGAAGACTCGTATGACTTCATTTTTAGAGTCACTGGATGCAAAGGGCCTGGAAAGCAGTTAAAATTAGATGGAGACCATCGATGATTACTGTAGATGGTAAGTCTGTTCCAAAACTAGAGGAAGACTGGACTGATGCAGAAAAGCAGGAGTCCTTGGAAAAATTCTCATGCTCTCAACGCCATATATAATGAGTCGATCTGAACGTGTTCAAATTAATCAACTCCAGTGTTAGAGCAAAAGACGCATGGAAAGCACTTGAAGTAGCATTTAAGGGAACCTCTAAAGTAAAGACCTCTTGTCTACTGTTCATTACAACTAAGTTCGAATCGTTAAGAATTATGGAAGAAGAAACTAAAACTAAATACAATGTACGTGTTCTGGAAATTGCCAATGACTCATTCAATCTTGGTGAAGAAATTCCAGAAGTAAAGCTGGTTAGAAAAGAATTAAGATCTCTCCCAAAAGATTTGACATGAAGGTTATAGCTATTAAAGAGACACATGATCTCACTACCCTCTCTCTTGATGAATTGTTTGGATCCTGATGTACGTTTGAGATTACTTTATCTGATAGAGAAGAAAGTAAAGGGAAAGGTGTTGCTTTTCAATCTATACATTAAGATGAATCCTTTGAGAAGGAAAAATCGCCTAATGATCAAGTAAATGATTTGATTGCAATGTTAACAAAGCAGTTCTCCAATGTGATCAAGAAAATCAACAGTTCTAAACAATTATGGATCAAACAGTCGATCTCAATATAGTTTTAGAAGAAGAGAGTTTGATCGACCAAGTACCAGAGAGTTTGGTTGACCAAGTACCACAGACAATAGGTCATTCAAATTTAGAAAATGTGGAGGTCATGGTCATTATCAGGCTGAATGTCCAACCTATTTGAGAAGACAAAAGAAAAGTTGTAGTGCTACCTTGTCTGATGGAGAATCGATGGAATAGTTGAAGAAGAAGAGTTTGCAAATGCCTTTATCAGTATTGGTTTAAAGGATGATTCTATATTTGGCGAAGGAGATTCGAACTGTCAGACTGATGAGAATCTGACATATAATAAAATGTTACTACAATGGAAAGAAGATACATCGGCTCGAGCTATTCAAAAAGAAAAGATTCAAGGTTCAATGGAAGAAAATCAAAGACTTTTGATGGTCATATCCTCCCTAAAACTGAAATTGAAAGAAGTTCAAATGGAACAGGAGCAGTAAAAGAAATCTGTGAAAATGTTGAATTCAGGTACTGGATGTCTGGACCAAATTCTGTTCATGGGAAGAACTGGGTCAACTAAGCATGGTCTAGGCTATAATGTGGCTTCTCATCTAAACACAGAAGAAAGTAAAATTGTATTTGTGCCAACTTGTGATAAGAATGCAGAAGGAAATTTGAGAACTATAGAATATAGTAAAATCTCGTTTACATCCCAGATATGAGTTTGTCACTTTTATGGGAAAAAGGGTCATATTAGATCATTCTGTTACAAAATGAAGGATAAACATAGATATAAATAGAAATTGACGTCAGATTTAAGAACAAGTCATCCTAGATAGAAACTTCTTCATGGAAGCCAAATTCAAAAAAATATTAGAAAAATTTGGAAAGTTAAGCAACACTCAGAAAAGGGAAATATAGCCTTCACTTCAATTCAAGTGTCTTAAGAAGATTAGTTTTTTTATAGCGGATGTTTAAGACATATGACAGGAAATCGTTCCAATTTTTCTAACTTAATTGAATGCTCTTCAGGACATGTGACATTTGGTGATGGCGCTAAAGAAAGGATTCTAGCAAAGGGTGACATTGCAGGTCAACATCTTCTGAGACGGAATGATGTACGATATGTTGAAGGTCTTACTGCAAACCTTATCAGTATAAGTCAACTATGTGACCAAGGGTATATTGTAAATTTTTGCAAAGAAAATTGTATAGTAACTGATGGACGCAATGTTGAGATTATGAGAGGAATTCATCAAACTGATAATTGCCTTCATTGGAGTTCAAACCAAACTGATTTTTAACTAAGACAGTGCTAAGACACTTAAGTGTATATAGGTTGCTTGAGACAGTGCTAGCGTTTTGTTCTTACCATCCCTTATGATTTGGATTCCTAAAACATATTATGCCTCTCCCAAATCTTTCATTTGGAACTGGGCTGCTAGCTAAGTTTTAATGTCAGAAAAGTATCCTACATCATTCCGAATGAGAAGGATGTCGTCTACATAAAGTACTAAGAAAGCTACTTTGCCTTTGTTGATTTTATTGTATACACAAGGTTCATTAATGTTTTGGTCAAAACTGTAAGATTTGATCGCAATATCAAATTTAATGTTCCAAGATCTAGATGCTTGTTTCAACCTATAAATAGATCGGTTAAGCTTGCAAACTTTTTGCTCCTAACCTTGGATTATGAACCCCTCGGGCTGAGACATAAAGATACTCTCTTTAAGATTGTCATTCAAAAAAGCAGTCCTGACATCTATTTGTCATATTTCATAATCATAAAAAGTGGCTATGGACAAGAGAACCCTTATAAACTTTAACATTGCAACAGGGGAAAATTTTTCCTCATAGTCAACCCTTTCCCTTTGGGTAACCCTTTTGCTACAAGTCTAGCTTTGAAGATCTGTACCTTCTCGGGTGAATCTCTCTTTCTCTTATAGATTCATTTTCACCCTATAGATTTTACCCCTTCAGGTAGATCTACAAGATCCCACACTAAATTGAAGTACATAAACTCCATTTCAAGGTTCATGGCTTTGACTCAATTGTCCTTGTCTACATCATTCATTGCCTGTTTGTAGGACAATGGATCCTCAATGCCGTTATCTCGTATGACAATCTAAGTTTTGGTTAAATCCAAGTAACGGTTAGGTCGTGATACAATTCTTCCATTGCGTTGAGGCATTCTTAACGATTGAGAAGGATAAGACTGACCTGATGTGTTGGTTTTATCAACTCTTGATGAGGGACGAGCTTCATCAACAATCCTTGTTGATTCATTAGTAGCTTCACTTAATACTAATTTGCTTCGTGGTTTAAGATCTCTCATGTGGTCCTCTTCCAAGAAAGTAGTATTTTTTATACAAACACTCTGTTTTCTTGTGGATCGAAGAATATACCACCTCTTGTTTCTTTAGGATAACCAACAAATTAGCATAACCTTGAACGTTTTTCCAACTTCGTAGGATTTGTCACTAATACGTGAGTTGGACAACCTCAAATTTTAAAGTGACTTAAACTAGGTTTATGTCCTCTTCATATCTCGAAAGGTGTTTCAGAAACACTCTTTGAAAAACATTGTTCAAGATATGAATTGTAGTCTCCACTGCATACCTCCAAAACAAGCTAGGCAATTAAGCATAGCTCATCGCTGAACGAACCATGTCTAACAAGGTTCTATTTTTCCTTTCTGATGTACCATTTAGTTCAGGTGTACCAGGTGCGGAGAGTTAGAATTGAATTTCATGTTCTATCATATAGTCCTGGAATCTCAAATCCATTATTCTCCACCTCGATCAGATCGAAGTATTTTAATCCTTTTACTTAATAGGTTTTCAACTTCATCCTTACACTCCTTGAACTTTTCAAGAGCTTCAAACTTATGCCCATTAAGTATAAATAATCATACCTTGAATAATCATCTATAAAAGAGATGAAGTATTCAAAACCTCCTCTAGCTTTTACATTCATCGGACCACAAAGGTCTCAATGTATAAGTTAAAGGGGCACTTTGTCTCTATAACCTTTTTTCGTAAAAGATCTTTTAGTCATCTTTCCTTCGAGACAAGATTCACATGGAGGCAGTGAATCCTCTTCTAACTCATTTAGAAGTCCACTCTTTACCAATCTTCCGATCCTATTGAGATTAATGTGACCTAATCTTCAACACCAAAGATGGTATTATTATTAGAAGAAATTTGTTACCTTTAATTTTGAGTATTATCAATTTTAAACATCTCATGATTTATGCTTTTGCTTCGTTAGGTCTTAATATTTACAAGTTGTTTTTAAGCTTAACCGAACAAATATGTACACTATTCTTTAAAATAAACGCTTCATTTAAAGAACTAAATAACCGAGTACAATTGTTCAATAAACAAAGAAATAGAAATTAAGTTCCTTTTAATCTTAGGAACTATGTTCAAGTTTTCTAAAAACAATAATCTATTTCTGAAAGACAACTTAATATCTCTCACTGCACGAGCTGAAATTGAAGGGATAAAAGTCATATGGCAGCGGAAGAATTTAAAGAACCGTTACTCAAATTAATTTGGGAATCTTAAAATACCAGTACATTGGCAAAATTTTAAAATCAAAATTCTAAATAAAAAACTAAGTATGTTTTTAAATTAAAAAAATACAAAGAACTTACTTTCGTTGACGTCTCTGAATATATATACCACCAAATTGAGGACACCATCCGTTAGAGACCTTCCGATCTTATGGGATGAGATTGGTTTGTGGAAACCAAAATGGGATGAAAAAAAAATGTTGATAGTTGAGAGAAACTCTTTTCTTATTTGCAAAGCAAAAGCCTTGGCTTTCTTTTCTTAATGAATTCATTAAAAAAAATTGTTTTCTTCTAGATATTTATAACTCTCTTTCCTTCTTGGAATAGGAAAAGGAATAGGAGAGAATCATGAGA
>JBBPDI010000015.1:5186203-5198245 GCA_037974545.1 Cucumis variabilis | reverse complement strand
GTTTTAGATCTTTTTGCAATTTTGAAATAATTCTAGAAATTTTACACTCCTAAATCTCAATCAAAATTTACCTTCCATTTTTTTCCTCTCATGTTTTCTTCACCTTTTTGGGTCCCACAACCCGGTTCTTTATCTGGAGGATAGTAGGTGACCTCTAGCGGTTTTCTCATTTAGAGGTAGAAGAAGATATCAAGGTTTAACAAAAACTACAAAGGTAATATTTCCTAAAACCCTTAATTGTTTAGTTTAGGGGTTGCATGTTAATTAGGGGCAATTAGGGTAATATTCTTTCCTTTTTCCATTGTGCTTGTCTCTTTCCATCAAATATGCCCACTTCTTAGCTTTGAAACATCCATATATTTTCAAGACTATTGTTGAAACTTTTATGAATGAGATAGTGAGACTACATGGCTATCCGAAATTCATAGTGTATGATCGTGATAAAATCTTCCTTAGTAACTTTTGGAAGATGTTTCAGTTGTTTGGAATTAAATTAAATAGAAGCTCAGCTTATCATCCCTACATGGATGGACAAATGGAAGTGGTGAACATGAGAGTTGAAGCATATCTAAGGTGTTTTTATGGGGAGAAATCGAAGGACTGGATGAATTGGCTGCATTGGGTTGAGTATTATTACAATACCACATATCAACGATCAATTAGAATAACCCCTTTTCAAGCCATATATGGATGACTACCACCACCACTTTTATATTATGGAGACATGAAAACACCTAATTCAACACTTGATCACAGTTGAAGGAAAGACATAATTTTAGGAGCATTGAAAAAATATCTAAGGATAGCCCAAGAAAAAAATGAAGAAGTATGCAGACAAAAAGATGAGGCATGTTGAATTTCATGAAGGGGAGATGATGTTTCTGAAAATAAAAAATCATATAGACAAGTATCATTGAGTAAAAGAAGAAACGAGAAGTTGTCACCGAAATTTTTTGACCCCTTCAAGGTGATTGCACAAGTAGATCATGTTGCTTATAAGTTGAAATTACCACCTACAGTAGCAATCACCTCATGTTTCATGTGTCCCAACTCAAGAAGGTGCTCAAGAATGATATTGATGAGCACCAACTGCATCCATTTTTTTTAACAAAAACCATGAATGGATGGCAAAACCATCTGAAATATTCGGGTATCAAAAGATTAACTTAACGGAGGATTGGAAAGTGCTTATTAGTTGGGAAGGCTTACCACCACATGAGGCAGGATGGAAAATTTGTGATGATTTTGCACAACAGTTTTCTCATTTCCACCTTGAGGACAAGGTGAGTTTGGAGTAAGAGTGTAATGATAGAACCCTAATCGTATTACAATATGGTAGAAGGATTGAAGGGATACGCACCCACGAATAAGGGGGAAGGCGGTAAGAGTGAGGACCATGTTGGTGGAGACCATAGTTAGTTACATGAAAAATGAGTTAAAGGAGAAAGGAGTCTAAGAGAGAAAAATGAGGATTCATTTTGTGAGGTTTAGGCTGCCAATTTTCTTAAGATAAAAGAGGGGCTGAGGAGTCATATGGTATTTTGTATTGTTCTTATTTCTTGTATCATTCTTCTTGTTCTTGATTGTTGTTAAGGATTGAAGTATCAATTCCATATTGTAATTTTCTAAGAAATCTATTAATATATACAAACACACATTTTGGTGTTCCATCAGAGTAAAAGGAGGAGGAGGAGGATGGATAAATGAATTAATGAACAAAAGATTTAACGAAGGAGAGAGGAAGAGAAAATGAGAGATTAAGACAGTTGGTTTGTGTTATAACTTTTTTAATATTGTAATGAGCTTTAAACATTAATTAAGAAAGTTAATAGTTAAAAGAGGAGAGGCTTTTATTAATGAAAAAAAGGGCAAAATGCAATTTAGTCCATAAAGTTTGAGAAATAGTTCCAAATTTCTCCGGAATACACAGAGGTCTTTTTTAGATATCTTAGATTGATATCTATTTGGTCCTTAAAGTTTTAAAATGAACACTTTAGTCCATAAAGTTTGAGAAATAGTTCTAAATGGTCGCTAAAGTTACTTAGACCTTAGTTGACTAACAGAAAAATGATGTGGCCACGTTAAATATGATTAGTTCAAAAAATATATTATAATATTATTTTGTGGCATCCTTACCTTTTCCATTCTCTCCCCTCGTCTCTTTTTATCCAGAACGTTAATCGTCAACCATCAGTTTTTTTTTGTCTAATTTTCTTTCTTTGCTCTCAAAAACCAATCTCAATTTCCAAAGTTGCCGATCTTCTTCTTTATAATGAATTTTTCATTTTTCTTTCACCCTATCTCAAGCTTCACCCCACAACTTTCTTTTTTTTTTCTCACAATAAATTTGCAAATTGAAATGAAATATTACTACGCACTACAAATAAAAAAAAATTGATTGGGTCAATTAGGTTTTCTTCTATGAAACTTGTTATGGTTTTAAAACACATCGAATGAGAAAAAAAATCTTGAATTTGATTGGAGAAAATGGAGAGATTTACTCCTAAAGCAAGTAAAAATTGTAGATTTGATGGTGACAAAGAAGTAAAAGGCTAGAAATATGGAAATTACTTTAATAAAAATGGGAGGTTGAGATCTGGAGAAAGAAAGGAAGCAAAGAAATAGATATAAAAAGGGAACACATTTGTTGTATTTTGTAAACATTATGCATGTCGAAAATTATCGCTTGCAAGATTGCCTAGAGATTTGTGGGGATGATCAGTGGAATGACTTTGAGTTAAGGGTGCTTGGAAATTGGAAATTGTTCTTGTTAATTCCAAAAATTAACAAAAAAAAAGAGTGTAGTAAAGGAGAGGAGGGGAGAGAATGAGAGAGGGAAGAGATGCACATTCTAAGAAAATAATATTATAATATATTTTTACTAAATTAATCCTATTTAATGGTCACATCATTTTTTTTGTTAGTCAACTAACGATCTAAATAACTTAAGGATCATTTAGAACTATTTCTCAAACCTCGAAAATTAAAGTGTTCATTTTAAAACTTCAGGGACCAAATAGACATCAACCTTAAACCTTAGGGACCAAAAGTGCAAATAAAAAATGTAAAATGTTTTTAATTGATATTTATTATGTATATAATAAATATTTGTGTTAAAGACTCTTCCCTTTCTTTCAATAAACACCAACAAAGATTCAACATATATCTTTCTCTTACTTTCTCTTTTTAGCTCTTTTAAGAGCAATAGGCCAAAAGAAAAGTGTTTTTAGTTGTGAAGCTTTGAGCTCAACCTTTTAGTGCAAAGTGGTTTGAACTACATGATATTTCAGTTGGGTTATTGTATCTTGGGAGGGACATGCAAGAGAAATATATGTTGAGCCAATTGTTTGTATAAAGAGATATAACACATACTACAGAGGGCTTGGATGTCCTTGAAAAGAGCAAGATACTGGTGTCTTGTTAACATATTTGTTTTCTCAATATCAACTTCGTTTTTCTCTGTTAATTGTAGTTTTCCCTTCAATTTTAAGGAGATTTAGAGATGGAGTCTACTATTGAGAAATCAAAATGAGAATGTAAAATTTCAACAAGACATTTCAAATGAAGATATCACACTTTAAGAGATGGAAAGGGGAAGTGTTGTTCTTAACCTTCTTAAAGTGGCATATGTCCTTACGAAAAATAATTCAAAAAAGATTGATACTAAAACCATGATTGTTGAAAAGTTTATAGAACACCGAGACGGAATTGATAAATATGAGAAAGATGAGTATAGAGGTTGGTATTATCTTTTAGATTCTCTTTTTTATCATTCTTATGATTATTATGATACTACTTTCACATCTGTCAAAAAAGTATGGGAAGTCATGCATAATAAATATGATGCTAAATAAGTATGTTGGAAGTTGGTTCTTTCGCTTTCAAATGATGGATGAAAATTTTGTGGTAGAGTAAGCACAAGACTTTCAAATGATAGTGGTTAAAGTAGCATTTAAAGGAATTAAGATTGAAGACAATCTTATTGTTACAATCATAATTGATAAACTTCTACCATCATGGAGAAAATTTCAGAAAAATATGCGTCATAAGCAAAAGGAAATTTCTCTAGAAGTATTAATTACTCGCATTCGTGTGGAGGAAGAAGAGGCAAGAGCGCAAGATGCTTTGTTCCTCTAACTTCCCTTTAGAAGGTACCCTCTAACATAACAATCTTGTCATCTCGAAGGAACACACATGGTTTAGCGATCTTGTAGGAACACTCATTAGTCTGGTGATCCAGTAGGAGCATACATCAGACCAAACAGTCTAGTGATCTCGTCGGACCACACATGAATCATGATAGACTGATGGTCCTATCGAACACATACAATCATAACTATGAAAGGTGGTGATCTCGAGGAACAACCTACATGTGGGTACACATCCTAATAGTCAAAGCTAATAGACTATCATAAACATGACATGAAACATAAATCATAACAGTTCAAAACCATGTAATCCATCAAACATGCATAAACATCACAATATATTTTTAAAATAAAGTATCATTTGAGCACAATAAAAACTTTGTCAGCATTCCACCTAGTTCCAGTTCAAATCTGATCATGACAAATAGTATCTAGACTAATTTATCATGAGGATGTTGCAACAATTTTTGAACTATTTGTACATCGAACAGAGCCACGAAACTTATTAAAGAGAGTGTAATCTACGACTCAACCTCTTCTTACAAGCTTCTATTTTATAGGATTTTGTTCACAGCTACTATCTGTTTCTGTTGATGTGTACTTGTTCTATAGTTTCAATCCCTCTATTGACACTGCATTCTCTATTTGATTGTAGTCGCTCCAACAACATTAGAAAAAAAAACTAAACTACAATTATTGTACCACATTATATAAATATAATATTTGAAATCTTAAGAAATATCATTGTAAATGACAAAATAATTGAATATATTTACAAAATATAGCAAAACTTTAAGGGACGGTTGCATAGGTAGCGAAATTGATTTTAAAAATATAGCCCGTGTCACCCAATTTATAATTTGCACAAATGACAAATTTAGAGGTCCAACCCAAATTAACCATGGGTCTAAGATCAAAATTACTAATTTATCCCTGATTCAAAATGGTAAATGTTACGTAATCTTTCGATTTTTAGTAAGTAATATTCAGGTTCATCTTCTTTCTTTTTATTTTGTTTCCTCTCAAGAAAGTTCACTCCCATTCTTCTTCTTTCTCTTTTCTTCAACAAAATGAGGGTCTGATATTAGAAACAATCAGAAATTCCCATTGTTTCCAATTTTTCTCTCTTCTCTTCGAGATCGTCCAATATCTATTGTGTGCAGGGTGGGTTTCGCAATATCGGTAAGGGTATTATGAATCTGTAAGTGCTTTAGCACTTCAACATATGTTTTTTTTTTATTTGGAAATCTCTACTTCTTATTTCGCTAATAGTAAATGTTTCTTGTTTTAAATTTATTAGTTTCTTTGTCACGTACATTCCTTTAGGCTTTCTCTGAAACACGTCCATCAAATGGTAATTTTAGCTTTTCTTGTACACAAATTATTTTAGGTTATTTGTTGTTTTCTTAAGTAATCTTAAGTAATTTCTTTATTATTTTAGGTCTTAAACGTTGATTACACATTCAATTTAACAACATGTGGTAACTTGTTTGTTATATATATGTCTGATAACCTATGATTACTATCTGATATATCTGATGTAAATTATTCACATATGATAGTTGTTTGATATCTGTCTAATAGTTGTTTAAATTTGATACATGTTTGTTGTTAAAAAAATAAGAAAATCATGAAAGAAGAAGTTAAATCGAAGAAAAGACAGTGAAAAGATGAGAAAGATGAATGCTCATCCAAAAAAAAACTAGAAAAAGAGTGGATGAAATTGAAGTAAGTAGCAATTGTCTATTATTAACTTATAATTCACATGATTTGACTGCCTATTAATAAATTTATTGTAAATTTAATCTAACAGGAGACACCATCTTTTCCTATCAAAGTTCACTATTATTCTAGGATAGGCATTATTGAAAAATTAGTTAAGATTTTAACAACAAAACAAGTTGAAATGCTAAAAAATGGGGTATTTGGGTTCTTTTTAGAATTTGAGATGAAACATTTTCAAGGACAATTATTAGTTCATCTCATAGATAGATTGAGTGTTAAACATAGTATGATGAATAACTAGTATTTTTCTTAGAAGAGTTTAAAGTAAAAATTCCAATGAGAGAATTTAGCATGATCTCAGGGCTTTCTTATATCCCATTTTCGAAATCGTTAGAATTGCCAAACGAGCCACAAAAACCACGATTTTTAAGGGATGAAATATTCAAAAATACCAATTCAATCAAGAGAAACGAAATTGAAGGTTATCTCACAATACCTTCACAAGATGATAAGGTAATTGTGAAATTAGCAGAGTTATACATTTTAGAGTGTTTCATTAATAGCTAACAAATGCATAATGTCCTAGATTGGAAAGATGTCAAAATGATTGAAGAAATGAGACATTGCATAGTTTTCCTTGGGGTAAACTAGCATTTAAATTAACCGTAGAGTTTATTAGCTGCCAAATTAACCGTAGAGTTTGTTAGCTGCACAATCTTAAAGTCCATAGTGCACATTACAAGGTTTCCCACAAGCCTTGTTAATTTGGACAAACGAAATCATACCTAAACTATCGGACCAAGGTGTTGGAGTAGTAACAAAAATTAGCGAAAACTACCCTAGGATGCTTCGATGGAAACCTACAAAGAAGCTTGATTGAAACTTCCTACAAGATAGGATCTTCAAAGCTAGTGATGTAAGTTTACCGAATGATTACTTTATTATTTCCTATCTATACTATTTTTCTATTTTGATATCACTAACTTATTATACATATTTTATATAGTTTTCAGTTGTACCTTTAAACCCATCGACATTTGAATTGCATTCCAAATATTTTCAATGTTTTGGGAATGATCCAATGGATGCAATAGAGGAAAAATGGGCTTATAAAAGCTCAATAAACTTAAATAATGATAAAGATAGATTTTATGAAGAAGATGGAGTTGGCTCGAAAAAAGAAAATTCTCTCATGTTGGAGGTGGGAAAAGTGAATGATGATTTGGCTTCCTTGAAGGATGAAGTGATGGATGCTTACATCAATCATGAACATTATAAATGAAATTTTGACTATAAGAAACTCTGATAAGCAATCTCAAGACTATTTATCAAAATAATCCTCCAGCGAATAGTCTTCAAAACATATTGAAGATGAGATAAGCATTCAAGATTTGACTAATAAAGAGTTAACTATATCTCTTTTATCATATGTGATTACTATATGATGTCCATCTAATTACTTTTTTTAGCTTTCAATCAAGAAGAAAAAGATGAAGGAAACGAACATGATGGATGTTCACTTGAGAAGTACATAATGTAATTGTAGTAACTAAATTATGTTTTTAATCTGGTGATTACCATTTGATGTCTATCTGATTGACATTTGATTTCTTGTCTTAGGTCACTGAAAAGAATAAAGCCAAAAACAAATTAAAGAAACAAATCGAAAAAACGATGATGGATGGACAGTTGATGATATACTTCAAGTTGACAAGGTAATTTTAATTGAAGTGATTACCATCTGATGTCCATCTTATTTCTATCTAATTACATTTGATGGAAATATTTGTAATTTAAGTTATTTCCAAGTTAGCAATTTTTTATTCGAATCTCCTTAATTTGTATATAATAGATTGTGGAAAAACATCAACGAAAAGGAAATAAATAAGATATACTAGTAAGTACCTAATAATGTACACAAATTGTTTTGAAACCTTTTTACTAGATAATGATTGTTTTGTATGTTTTGTAAACAGAATGAAGAGATAAGAGAAGAAAGAGAAAGGAGAACAAAGAAAAGAAATGATAAAGGAAAACAAAAGGTAATGAAATTGTATATTTTGAGAAGGTGTAAAATTAATATACTTGAACTAATAAACTTGTTTTAGGTCCATGAACAAGAAGAAGAAAAAGATAAAGAGGTTGACGAAAAAGGCCAGCAAAACGCTGAAGGATGTACAGTTGATCAAATACTTAAAATTAGCAAGGTGATTTTCAATAATTCGTTCTGATTTAAATCTAAATGATTACCACCTTATTTCCATCTGATGTCCATCTTATTAAATCTATTTTTCCAATCTTCTTCATATATATGTAATAGCTTGTTGAAGAACTTAAACAAAAAGAAAATGATGAAATAGTAGAAAAAGAATCCATTGTAAGTATCTAATAATAAACACGTTAATCTAAACTTTTTTATTAGATAATGATTGTTTTGTGAATTTTGTAAACATGATTGAGAGACCAGAGAAATGAAAACAAAGAAAAAGAATGATAAAGGAAAAAATAAGGTAACAAAATTCTCTATTGTTGATAAGATTTCAAACTATTACATGTGATTACCTTCTAATTACTATTTTATACCAATTTAAAATTCATTTTGAAATTTGTTTTAAGTGGTTGATAATAGAATGAAAACAAGGAAGTCTTCCCAAGAAGAAAAGCTTGAAGTAGTAGAAAAAGAAAGACAAAAAAGAAAGATAAAGTCAACACCAAAGGCTATCGATTTAGAAATTGAAAAGAAACAGAAGTCATCGAACAATAATACATGAAGCAATGTTTTTTAGACACTTTCGTTTAGTTTAGATTTATCACAATAGAATTCAGACAAAGGAAAAAAAACCTTTATGAACTCTATAGATTGATGGTTACTAATTTTTGTAATTTTTTTATATTAGCATTAATATTTTGTAATTCAACCTTAGAACACTAGGTTACTAATACTTTGTTGTTAAAATTTCTTTGCAATAAACAAATCCATATTTTAAATTCTACCTACAAATTATCAAATTGCAATATTGAAAACAGAATCAGAAGATAGCACACTAGCAAACAAGACAAATTGAAATACACGTTAATGTATGATTATCATATGATGGACAATTGATTGACATATGATTGAAAATTGATTGTCTTATAAGTTACGTAAAAAAATATATAATGTTTAGTAATTAACATACTAAAGTAATACTATTCAACTCAATTAAAAGGGTATTGTCTTCATTTGTACATGATGTCTCAACATGATTCCCACGATACCAATCAAATATGTTGATTTCTACATGTTCTTCAATTATGACCGATATCTTTGCAACGAGTACATTGACCAGCAAATGCATATTTTAAGTTCTGCCTATAAATCATCAAATTGCAATACTGAAAACAGAATAAGAAGATATCACACTAGCAAACAAGACAAATTGTAAGAAAAATTGACATATGATAATCAAATGATTGACATTTGATGTACATGTAATTGACATCTTATTCTCATATGATTTACATGTGATTGTCTTATAATATAGTTTGCCTTAAGATTCTCACAACACCATTCAAACAGGTTGATTTTTACATGTTCTTCTATTATGACCAATACCCTTAAAATGGGTTCACCTCTTGTACTTGATGTTGCGCTTCCTCAATTCACCAATCGAAAGGATCCTTTGCTTTCGAGGTCTTCCTGTTGGATGTTTAATAACTTGAGGCAATATAGTATCGTTCACTACTACAATATTCCATTCATTATGGTTACCAACAGGACGAAAAACACCATTATAAGTTGATGCCAATGTGCTAGCAAACTAATACTTAGATACAAAAGAATAAGGATCTAAACCAAGAGTACAAATAAAAGCAAGTGTGTGTGACTACACAGTATTTCTTCCAAATCTAAAACACAACAAGTGCAACCTCTATAATTCAACTTAACCAAAAAAGTTTTACCTTCATCAAGTACTTGATGTTCAAACTCACTGATAGGACAAACCTAGATTAAAAACAAGAAAATAATTCAATCATAGACTTAACTACTACTAAACATAATAATAACATATAACAACAAAATAGCAATCAAATAGGAATCAAATCAAAGTGTGATATCTAATAGTAATAAAGAAGAAATCTAATAGCAATCAATCAGTAGAAAAAAAAACTTACAGTGAAACTTCGTGATATCTCAACTAACTTTCTCGTCTCTCCTTCAGCCCATTTAGTGAAAATACTATTCAAAGAGGCTGATGATTTACTTCTTTCATAAAACGACTCTTGGAGTAACTGTCGAATTACATCCAACAATGATGCAACAAGTAAATTTCTATCATTTTTCAACACTGAATTCAAAAACTCAGAAATATTTGTTGTCGTTATTTGATATCTTTTTTTCTTAGAGTATGCACGAGCCCATCTCTCAAAACCAGCATTCCTAAGATATTCTCTAATAGATGGGTATATTGACTCTATCCATTTCATATTCAATTTAAAATCATCTATTGTATAAGACTTTGCACGCTAGCGAAAAAGTTTGTCTATCATAGAATCTTTGAACATAAGCTTTAAATTGTTTAAAAGATGTTCAATACAAACACAATATCCAACCGATTGAAACACATTTTAAAAAAATTTTGCAATGCTTATATGTCTATTAGAAACAAGTACTAATCATTCTCGAGCTCTAAAACAAACCTTTAGCTTCTCAAAAAACCATGTCCATGAAGCATCATTTTCTGAATCTACTATAGCAAAAGCAAGGGAAAAAGTTTACTATTACCGTCCATTGTTGATGCAGTCACAAATGTCCCAACAAATTTACACTTTAATGGTCCTATAGCCATGAAACAATACTTGAAATGACCATTTGAATCTACTTCATATTCAGTAAACGTCCCTACAAAATACAAAAAGAAAATTATTACTAATAGATTACTATTAGATTACTTACTGATTACTATAAAAAAAACAAACTTGGATTCATTTCTTTCAACTTCAAAAATAATTTTGGAATTAAGTCATAAGAATCACTGACATCTTCTTTCAACAACTTCAACATGGATTCATTTGCCTTCAAAGCTTTATAATAATTAACACTAACACCATAATTCACTTGCATGTGGTGCACAATATTCTTTGGTGTGTAATGATGGTAGCTATATCTAAAACTCTCAACCATACAATCACTAATAAATTGTGAAGATGCGTGCTTGTGAGTAGAACCAACTACCATAAAGCAATTATGCTCACTAATATACTTCCTAATCATCCACAATTTACTGCATTTATAATGTGATGCCCTAAGAAACCATTGACAACCATCTTGACTATATATCAACTCAATAGATTTTGAATTTGACCTTATAGTTCTAAATTCAAAATTGTTCTTAATAGCTATAAATTGCAACCGCTTCAACAAAATTTCCTTACTACCAAACAAGTTTTTCTCCTTCAAAAATAATGTAGAAGATATATTATCCACATGGAAATCTTTAAAAACTTCTAGTTCACCTCCAAAATCAGATTCACATACAGAAGAAGAAGCAATTGAAACCTCTTAAACTGTATGCACAACATGGACAACTAGTGGATATTTTGTAAATTGATCATTTCTAACCACACTAAAAAACCAACATATATCTTTATCTTCAAAAATCTTAACAATGTGTTAAACCCTCGTAGTACCCAAATTCATTAAAACTAAAAGTTCAACAAGTGAATTAATTTGAAGTTCATTTTGTATGAACTTAACAAAAAACTGAAAATCTATCCCTTCTTCCACTAATACACCAATAGTTTGATAACCAATATAATACTGTTAATCATTCTATTGACCACTGTAGAAGACAACTATTGGAAGTTTAATCATAACTAAAAAGTGTTGCAAAATCACTACAAGAAATATTAGTTATGACAGCATCAAAAAAACGCTATTGTTAATTTTGGATAGCATTTTCGAAACGCTGTCGTAGCCGATGTTATTGAAAGTCCACGACTTTCCATAGCGTTTTTACAACGCTGTGCAATATGCTATAACGCTGTGCAAAACGCTATAATATGTCTCTATTTATAACACATATATGATGCTATAAATGCTTTTTATAACATGAAGAAAAACGCTATTGAAAATTGGATAGCATTTTTTATTGCGCTAAAAAAGTCGTTATCAAAATGTTTCAATAGC
>JBBPDI010000015.1:5172071-5186103 GCA_037974545.1 Cucumis variabilis | reverse complement strand
AAGAGAAATCGTAAATTTTCATGAAAAAAAACCTATCCTAAAAAATACTAAAAGGAATAAGACGAGAAATCAATGAAAATCCATAAAGAAATAGGAATTTCTTAGGAAGAGAAAGTTCAGTCGAAAAGAAAGCATCAAAATTCAAAGAACGGCGAATTTGACGGCTTGAATCCTGTTCTGACGCGGTGTCGCAAACCTTTTGCGACGCCGCATCGTGGAAACCTATCGCGACGCCGCGTCGCGATAGCCAATGAAAGTTTTCCCAACGTTGACGTGATCTGCGTTGGTGAAGAATCCCCGATGCGCCAATCCCGACGTACCTGCCGACGTCGTCTGTGACGTCGTAATAAACTTCCCGGACGTTGTTTGGGGTTTTCGCGACGTTTTGCTGCATCGACGAAGGTCACTTTTCTTGTAGTGGTACAACGCATATCTTTTTAAAGATAAAAGATATTTAAAAAGATCTCTAAAGATAAGGAGGATCTTTTATCTCTTTTATCTATCTCTAACTAAAAAGAAACTATATGTTAATATTTGTCAAAAATGTAACAACCTCCCCTTTTGACAAAGAATGAATAGTTTTCTTTTTATGTGCAACTAATGACAAACTTGAGCCTCCTCTTGAAACTTGATGCCACCAAGAGGTATAATTCAAAATATGTATACTCATGAGAAATACAGAAGAGTAGTCATTAAGCAAATACAAACCTATAAAATAATGCAGGTCTTCAAAATAAGAAATAAACAATAGTCTTCAATAAGAAAGATAAATCTAAAAGGAACTTTAAGTACCAACTACACATAAATACTAATAACATCCAGCTTACAACACATAAACAAACTAGCAATATTAAGCACCAACTCTATCCGCAACAACATTTCTCTCCCTTTGTACATAAAAGAGAAAACTCATTCTTTAACAATATTTGTAGAAGTTGTTGAACGAAGTAGAGTCTTCAAATGATGAATTAAGGCAACATTGTATTTATTGGAAGTGGATTTTAATCTCCATTCCATTTTTGGTTTGTTGGGTTTGTATATAGAATGAATTTTTTAGTATATTTCTTGAGTTTGAGTGGAATGAGAGGTTTATAGCAAAAAGATCTTATGTGTCCATGCTTTCTACAATAATGACAAACCCAATTTTTGGATTTCTTGTTTATGATTTGATTGGCTTCTGAGTTCTTGGTTTGAACAAGAATAGTCTTTTTGGTATTTAGCTGAGTTCTTAGCTAGAACAAAAATAGTCTTTCTATTCGTCTTATCACCTTACTTTTGACATTTATACCCAATTCCATCTCTGTCTTATCACCTTACTTTTGACATTTATATCCAATTCCATCTCTACTTGAGCTGCTCTTACCTTTTAAGTATCCGATTAAGATTATTAGTACCAAAATTTAATATTTTGACAAATTTGGAAATGCTAGTCTTTGTGTTCTTCAGCTCCTATTTCAAAGAAGAAAAAAAAGATAACAATCGATGATTATCTTTGATTAACTCCTTTATCCTTTCTTTCTGAATTACAAGGCACTGACAAGTATTCTTGCCATGGTTGGTGAAGCTGATCATAAGACGAAGTATTTTTTATTGATGACAGAAGAATCTTCAACATTTGACTCTGAGTTGCTTTTAGTGAGGATACTAATAAAAACTTGATTATTGTCACCTTCACTGATGCATCATCGATAAGGTTGCACTAAAACTTATTTTCTGTCTTTTTAAATAATTTGGACGTTCAACTTGATAGTGACCATAGCCTTCACATTATCTACACTTGAAGGACCTATCTAATTTGACATTAAGTTTATAAAAATCTTTTCTTCTAAAGTTGTTCTGATCTTTGCAGTTAGAGCCATAATTATTTGATTTTTTGAATTTTTTAAGAACTTTAGAAAATTACTCTATAGCATGGCTATGGAATCCTTAATATTATTAGTAGAGAACTTATCTTTATCAAGAGGTTCTTCATCCTGAATAGATTGAAAAACAATACGTTTATCTTTTTTATCTTCTTTGTCTGATATCAAAATTTCAAAGGAATGCAAATAGTCAAATAATTCATCTAACTTCAAGGATTCAATATCGTGAGCTTCTTCTATTACAGTTACTTTCATATCAAATCTTCTGGAAAAAGATCTCAAGACTTTTCTTATCATTTTGGATTAAAAAATCCTTTCACCTAGAGCAAAAGACTCATTTGCAATGTTTAGAAATCTAACATTAAATTCAACAATTGATTCATCTTCTATCAACCTTAAGGATTCAAAATTCAAACTTTCAACAATTGTAATAGTGACATTTTTACCTTTGACGTTCCTTCGTATGTAACCTAAAAAATTTTCCAATCTTCTTTTGTAGATGTGCAAGTATTAATAAATTTAAATACATTTTGATCAAATCCATTATAAATATAGCATTGAGGGCATGGAAGTTTCCTTGTTGTTAACTCAACGGCACCAAAAATTTTACTTGGTTGGTTAACTTCGTTTGAACATAGGGAATAGTGTTATTGTGTATGTTGGTATTTAGGCTACATGGTGAATCACCAGTCATGATCATCGCATGCAAAATGCTCACTATGTATCTTTTCATCATGTAATTACTAAGTCCTCGTTAAGTACAAGTTTTCCTATTGCTTGTCCAAGTGTAAACGAAACAATAGATTTTCCTAGGTGATCTAGGATCAAACATAGAAAATTGATATTAAAATCTTAGTTCTAAGGTCTACTCTTCAGTTGGGCAGTATAAAAGAATAAACTATTAGTGTAAATGAGTGTAAGTTTATACTATATCTACTTATCTACATTATAGAATCTGTAAAGGTGGAATAATAAAGGTGGTTGAGAGAATGAAATGTAAAGCCTTTATGCGACATAACTCAGTTAACTAGCTTATGATTAAGGTGAGCACCTCTCGGTGTCTTTAAACTCCACACTTTGTTGCCTCTCGGGATGAAATGACTAAGCTTGGTTAAGCAAGATATGGCTAGAAGATTTCACTTACAAAACTTATAGAGCTTCTCTTTTAAGGGTGACAACCTCTCAGCGCCAAACACTCACACTTATTCTCATTTTGGGACACAAATGATGAAAGTTATCTAGCTAAGGTGGAGATTGTCTCCAAAGTCGGCCTTGCGAGCACTAGCCATATTTGTCACACCCTATCTCGTATACCTGCTTGCTTGTCTTTCGAGACGTGGTGCGACATAAACATCCTTGATGCGATTAAAAGCCAAAGACACTTGTCTTCACTTCCTTTACTTAGCTTAATCACCAAAACCCTTAACTTAACAAAAGTACTTTAGGCGATATAAAACTTAACACAAAAAAGATAAAACAAACTTTAACTTTTATTACCAACAAGACGTTTAGTACATGAGTATAAAGATACAAGACTTTACCAAAATGACAAACAAAACACTTAAGCTTATAACTAAACGCTTGACAGCTCTTCACCTGATAAGCCCAAACTTCCTTTTCCTCTTGGCTTCAACACCTAAGTCCTGAAAGATAAATTTTAAAGAATAAGTCTAAAATACTTAGTGAGGTTTTATGAAATCCTTTTTCGCAATACTTTTTCATAAACACCATTTCGCAAACCCAATTCAACAAAACAAGATAACATATCAAATTATATAAATATATCATTTTGCATAAGCACCAGTTCGCATAACATGTCTTTTCACATACATGGATCATCTCAAATAAACACACATTAGTGAACAATCATTCTTTTCACCAAGGATCCCAAATCACTCTCTACACTAGGTCATGTAATTTTGTGTTTAAACTACTGAGTTCTTCAGCATCCAAAAGTATACAGATTTGTCCTTGTTGCTCAGGCTACTAAGCTTTATACACCCCTTTCAACGCATAAGTCAACTTCTTATCACCATGTAGCTTTGTACACCACATGGTGGCCTTGACTCATTATGTGCACATAAAAGTTAGCATCATCTCAAGGAAATAACTAATTGTTTGAAAATTATTTCATAGTATTAAAATCATAATCATACTCGAAAGCATATAAACTTTTTATAGAAATCTCTTTTAAAACACTTCTCATTTGAATTCATCATTCAAAATAGTAAAGACAAAAGCATAATAAATATTTAAATATGAAAGCTTTTAAGAGAAATATTAAAAAAATTTAAGAAGAAAAACACTCACAAACTAAAGTCCTTCTTCTTTTCGCAAGCCTCTTCTCGCGCAGCTAAACTAGCGACACTTCAACACTTTAATTTTTATCTTTAAAATATTACCCAAACAAATGACTGACGTCCTCTATTTATAGAGTTTTTAAACCAACTTAGTCATGCTTAAACTCTTCTTAGATCGCTAGCTCCTGCTTCTTAATGGAGCACGTGTAGTCTTAAGATGTGTCCTTAATCATGCTTAGTTGAATTTCAAACGTGGCCTATTAATCACACTTAAGAAATTTTTCCGAAGTTTTCTTACTTGTTCTTGCCAAACTTTCTTCTCATGCAATGTCCTTATAGCGTAGTTACACTTACATTTTAAAAGTCCACCTTGGTAACTACTTTAAACACAACCTTCTTATCCCCAAACCCCTTCAAAAGTTTCCTCGCGGAACCTTCTTTGCAGAGTAATCCACTTTTCCTCGCATAGAACTCTTACTGCAAACTTACACTTAAACTTCAAGGCTACCTCACACACTTCTTAAGACAACTTCTTAGCTCACAACCTTAAATTTTCTATTTTCCACATGAAATACTTGATTCTTCTTGCAAAGACCAATCTAAAACACCAATCCAGAACACTTAGCCAAAACTTTCACTTCTTAACTTAAATTTTAGGTACGGGGCTTACAACTCTCTGCCTTTTAAGAAATTCTGTCCTCAAAATTTAGACAAGAAAAATTTCAAACTTTCAAAATACTACTTTTATTACGTAACTTTGGGGTTACAACTTCACAAAAGTAGAATTACAAAGCTATAACTTTTACATCAACTTTTCTTTCTCATTTTCCTTTAATTTCTACATCTATCACTCGCTTTCCTTTATCAACTATAGAGCCTCCTCACGTAGGCTGTTGAACCAAGTGAGATGCTACTTGTGTCTATTTTGAAACTTCTTTGCATTTGGCAAAAATAACTGGACATTCATTCCTGTAATGCCAATCCTGAACACTTAGCTAAAACTTTCACTTCTTAACTTAAATTTTAGGAACAGGTCTTACAATATCCTTGCTACTTGCCCTCTTGGGTAGTTGGTGACATACACTGGCCAGTCGGTGAATATAGCTCAGCTAACGCGATAAGAATCTATCATAGATCCTAAACTACAAATAACACATTGACAGATGAACAATAAAGATATGATGGATTGAAAAGGTATAAATATGAATATATTAAAGAATATAGGCCTTTGGCCACTGTACAATATGAACAAATACATTACAATGAAATATAAAATCGGAAAGAATACAAATGAATAATAAAAGTTAGGGGAGGAAGGGACATGGAATCTTCTTCACTCAGAACTCAAGCTTTCACTCGTGAACTGACTGGAGAAAAGAAAGAAAGACTTTACAGACTGTGAGAAGGCTACTCCTTTCCACCTCTTTCTAGGGTTTGGCCCATTCATGCCTCCATTGTTATGTGGCTCATTCAAGCGTCCTCTTCTTGGTATGGATGGAGTCAATTTTATAGGCAACTTCTAGTGGAAAACTCATCGACTCCATCTACCACTTTTGTCTTCGAGCAAACCTCTTTTTGCATGTTGATAAGATTTTTTTGGTAGTCTTCATGCGAGTTCATCTGCGATTCGCTAGCTTATTCTTTTGTTCATAACTTGCGTTAAGACACTGAAACATAATGAAACAGGCATAAATACTTATGTAAAGTGTATAACCCAATATTTATGAATTTACAACATAAGCTATGTGTTTTGATCTCATTATTCTATCTAAAAAGCTATAATAATTTGTATTTCTACATGTTATCAGAGTTTACAAGAGAAGCTTGATCTTCAACAACAGTCCAATTATATTATGGTTTTGGTGTAGATTTAACCTTTTACAGTTATAGTAAGTGGTTCCCAACTGGAGATGATGGTTTTCCAGGTTTTACTATCAATTGATTTGAGAAAAGTTGTCATACGAGCTTTCCAACAAGCATAATTTGTGCCATTAAGAACAAATGGACGAGTTGTAGATACTCCTTCTTTAATCATATTCATCTATACAAAACCCGCTCTGATATATACAAATTGAAAAAGTGAAATAATTTTTTTGTAGCTATTACTTTAGTTAACAATCAAAGGAATAACTAAAGGAGCAAAATGATAAATAATGCAGAGAACACAGAAGGCTTTGTTAACCTAGAAGATGCACACACCAAATCTTTTTAAAAGATAAAGGATATAAGATATTTAGAAAAGATCCCTAAAGATAAGGAAGATCTTTTATTTTTCTTTAATTAAAAAGAAACTAATTCCATATTTGTAAAAAAATGTAACACCTTATACTTGCTGTGTGATTTGGTATGAGATGCCTTATCCTTGCTGTGTGGTTTGGGATAAGATGCTCTATTCTTGTTGTGTGATATGAAATAGAATACCTCATACTTGCTGTGTAATCTGGTATAGGATGTCATTTGCATGCTGTGTGATTTGACATTGGAAGACATGTTATGCGTGATAGAATTGATGGAATTGACTTGATGGTTGAGAATACTCCATATAGTTTCAACTTGGCAAAATAGTGTGGTAAATGCTTGAGCTGAGAAAAGAGTACAAAGATATAATTAAAAATGCAGAATAATTATGCGAGATGATTTATGAAATGTTGTATGTAAAATGTATACTATGCAATATGATTTACGATGAAAGAATTGAAAATAAATGATTTTCAAATGAATTATGATGAATGTTTCGAAAGGGATGAATTCCATCTAATTTATGAAAGTTGTTAATAACATTAAATTGTTGCAAACTGCCTAATGAACTGAAATTGATTTGATTTAAGCTCAATGTTTTAATAATTAAAAAGTATATTTGTATCCTATGATTTAGCAAGATGACTTACAACGCTTTAATGCAGTAATTGATTTGATGAAAGATCCTACTCACTAGACATTTTTGTCTAACTTGTCAAATGTTTTGTTTTAATCCTCCATATAGCGAAGGACATCCAACTTTAAAGTTGCAGCCTTGAAAGCCTATTGTGCCAATTATGAAACGCATCATTTAGTAATGGCTACTGCCAGCTCGCATAGTATATAGAAGCTAGGCTAGAAAAGTCTAAATGTTGCCTTGTGTTGTACTTCGTTTCTTTAAAGTTGAAAGAATGTAGTCTTGTTAAATGTACTCTTGAAACAATATAAATTAAGTCCTGCTATTTTCAATGTAAGTTCCTATCTTACATTTATTGACTGGTTATGTATATTCCACTTACTAGGCATTCTACATGTCACCATGTGTAGAATGTCTTGGCAGTCACATCCCCACTTGGTCGCATGGAGTGACCTTGAGGCAGGGTGTGTGACATGAATGGAGTATCCAACTGGTAAAGATTTAAAATTAATTCACTAGAAATAATCTGGCCTTTAATGCCGGTTGGCAATTAACATATTTGCAAGTGTTATTAACGACCTTTAATGTCAACTGGCCTTTAATGTTGGTTATATGCTTTCCTAAAATCCTATTCTTGTTGTGTGTTTTGGGATAGGATGCTTTATATACTTGTTGTGTGTTCTGGTATGAGATGTCTTATACTTGCTGTATGTTCTGGTATAAGATGTCCTTTGCTTGTTGTGTGTTCTGATATTGGAAGACGCATCGTGCGTAATTGAATTGATGAAAAATTTGTTATCGCGTTGAAATTATTTCGCATAGCTACAATTCAGCAAAAGAGTGTGGTAAACACTTGAGCTGAGGAGGGTACAAAAGATGAAATTTAAATGTGGAAAACGATAAGATAAAGAAATTGAATGAAATTTTATGAACATGTCATAGATATCATTCAGATACAGGATTTGATGGTACATTTCTTACACCAAAACCAACTCTAACACCATAAGAGAGAAGGAAAGTCTGGCAGAGGTTACCAATAGCATTAGCCATAGCTATTCTCGCTTATGATTGATGATTGATGAGATCCACACATTTCTACTTTTTGTTGCTGCCGTTGAAGCTCCTGAATAGCTTTTTGGAGCCCGTATTTCGTCTTATGAAGACGTTGCTAAGCCTTTGAGTTTTGGATGCTACTACTGCTTCTTTGAAGAGATGGAGATTGAGATGAGGAAAAATGAGGGAAAGATGAGAAAGAAGAAGAAGAGGATAACCTTTTATGATGTGGAGAAACAAAAACAGTGGCATATGAGGAATAAGGGTTTTTGAAGGATAACTCCCCGATGCCGCTTAAAAAGCATCAGGAGTTATCCCACAACTGTTGATGCTTTTATTAAAAGCATTTGCAGTTTCCTTCTATCTCCCGATGCTGCCTAAAAAGCGTTGAAAGTTATCTCACAATTGCTGATGTTTTTAATAAAGCATCGACAATTCCTTTCTATCTCCCGACGCATTTAGTAATGCGTCGAGAGTTGTCTTCTGTCTCTTGATGCATGCATGCATGCGTTTAAAGATATTGTATCTCCTAACTCACCAATGGGTACGTCAGGAGATGTCTTATCTCGCGACGAAATCTCTCATGACAGTGTAAAGCAACGTCGAGAGATCTAGAACATAAATATATTAAATAAATACTCCTAACTTTACTTTTATTAAATAAATAATACACACACACACACACATATATATATTATTAATTCAGGCTGGGTTGGGTTGAACTGAAATTTTCATCCCCTAACCTAAGACCCAATCCAACCTGAAAAAAACCAAAATTTTTAACTCAATCTAACCCAACCCATATTATATGGGTTGGGTAGTCCGGGTTGTCTGGTTATTCAGGTTTTTCTTACACCCCTAATCAAAATGTTATTTTTGAAAGAGAAATTTTCATAAATATAACAAAGTACCAAAATATTTACAGCCTTTGTAACAATAGAAAAGCCCATGAAACTAACTATTTTTTAAAACATATTCAAGGTTTTCCCTTTCTTTTCATAAGATATTCTCTTATAGATGGGTATATTGACTCCATCCATCTCATATTCAATTCAAAATCATTTATTGTATAAGATTTTGCACATTGACAAAAAAAAATTCTACCATAGAATCTTTGAACGAAAGCTTCAAATTGTTTTAACTTCTAAAAAAACATGTCCAGGAAACATCATTTTCTGAATCTATTATATCGAAAACAAGTGGAAAAAGTTTACTATTACTGTCCATTCTTGCTGCAGTCAATAATGTTTCAACAAATTTAAACTTTAAAAATATCCCATCAACAGAAATGTTCGGTCTACAATATGTCAAACCTTCAATTGATGGCCCTATAGCCATGAAACAATATTTGAAATGACCATTTGAAATCTATATATTCAATAAACGTCCCTACAAAAAACAGTAAGAAAATTATTATAAATAGATTACTATTAGATTACTATAAAATTCATAAATTACTATTAGATTGCTTACTTATTGCTAAAAAAAACAAACCTGGATTCATTTCTTTCAAATTCAAAAAGAATTTTGTAATCAAGTCATAAGAATCATTACCATTTCCTTTCAACAAATTTGTAATGGATTCCTTTGTCCTTCAAGCTTCATGATAACTACCACTTACCCCATAATTCATTCGCATGTGATGTACAATATCCTTTGGTGGGGAATGATTATAGCCATATCTAAAACTCTCAATCATACAATCACTAAATTGTGAAGGTGCGTGCTTGTGAGAAGAACGAACCAATGAACCATCATAGAGTAATTATGCTCATTAATATACTTTTGAATCATCCACAATTCACTGCGTTTATAATGTTATGCCCTAAGAAACCATTGACAACTATTATGACTCCATATCAACTGAATAAATTTTGAATTTGACCTTATGGTTCTAAATTCAAAATAGTTCTTAACAGCTATAAATTGCAACAACTAGCTTGAACAAAATTATCTTACTACCAAACAAGTCTTTCTCCTTCAAAGACAATGCATAAGACATATTACTAACATGAAAATCTTTAAAAACTTCTAATTCACCTCCAAAATCAGATTCACGTACAAAAGAAGAAGCAATTGAAACCTTTGAAAGTGTGTATTCACAACATGGACAACTAGAGGATATTTTGTAAATTGATTGTTCTTAACCACAGTAAAAAACCAATATATATCTTTATCTTCGAGAATCTTAATAATGTGTTGAGTCCCCGTAGTATTCAAATTCATTAAAACTTAAAGTTCAATAGGTGAATTAATTTGAAGTTCATTTTGTACGAACTTAACAAAAGATTGAAAATTCATCCCTTCTTCCACTAATACACCAATAGTTTGGTAACCTATATAACATTGTTGAACATTCCATTGACCATTGTGGAAAACAACTATTGGAAGTTTAACCATAACTAAAAAAATGTTGCAAAAATGTAAAAATTTAAATTAAAGTATAGACAAGATATTTATCTAATAGCAATTACATGGCAATCATATAAAATCAGTTCACACAGACAGAAATCAAACTATAATCAGATAGAAATCAAACTAAAATATGGAAAACAACTATTGGAAGTTTAACCATAACTAAAAGATGCTCCAAAAATGTAAAAACTTGAATTAGTATACAGATAATTGTAATCTAACAGCAATTACATGATAATCATATAGAAATACAGATCAGTTCACACAAACAAAAATCAAATTAAAACCATATGTCAATCAAACTAATAATATTTAAATTTGATACACTTACAAAAATGGCAAAATAAGTTATAATAATTAAGTCCATAGCACACACATTTTACTATTTGCAAAAATGGCAAAAACGAAGCCCGACCCACACATCAAGAGATAAAATGTCACAAATGCCCTCGTTACTAATATACGTTTGATACACCTTATACACGTCTGATACACCTAATACCCCTTGATACACCTGATACATTTGATTGATACACTTGATGCACCTGATACTCTTTGATACACTTGATACCTTTTGATACACATGTGAAACCATCTTAATACACATTATAATACTCCTCGTTATACTTTATTCTTCTTGATACACTTGATACCCCTTAAGCCTTGATAGTTTGATACACATCTGAAACCATCTTAATACACATCTTATAAGTTTGATATACCGCTAATAAACTTGTTATGCTTCATTGGTACACTCAACAAATTTGATACGTTTGATGTACATGATATGTTTGATACACCCAATGCACTGCAGATACAATTAGTATTCTTCACTTATAAATTTGATTGATTAATTACAATTGATATGTTTGAAGTCCTACTTATACACTTGATATACTATTGATATACACATGTAAACTTGATTCATATACTTGATAATGATTCACTTTGTTGATATGCTTTAACAATATATTGTTGATATACTTGATAATGATATATTGAGTTACATCATTCATATACTTAATAATACTCTAATGAATCGCATACGATTTGAAAAAACAAAACTCACATAGTAAGTATATTAACCAACTAATATATATAATATGAGTATATCACAACACTAATATACGAAACTGAGACAAAGTAAAACCAAAACAAAATCAATGTAAAAAAATAAAACAAAATCATTTGGAATTAGATTCAACTCAAAATGCACATCGAAGAAAGTAAAAAAAATCACAAATAAAGTTAAATTACTCCGATCAACAACCATTATATTTCATATTGTAATTATTGTACTATTAATATTCTAAAAACAAGATTAAGACAAAAAGAATAAATAATTTTTCTTGTATAAGAATAAATAAATAATTAGGGCCTTAAAAAGTAAAAAATAAACAAATACTGAGTAGGCATTAAAATGAGGAAGAAAAATAAGTTATTAAAAGGTAGCTTACGAATAATAACAAATTTAAGATGATGATATTTTTATAAGTGAAAATTTTGCCATATTTGCAAAATTCTAAAACAATTACTATATTTAGTATATCATATTCTCAAAATGCTACCCTATACAATTTTTCTTTATTTTTATAAGTTTATTTTCATAAATTTATTTGAAGGGTATTTTTAAAAATAGCAAAAGAAATTAACTATTTACAACCTATAGCAAAATTTTGGATTCTATCAATGATAGTTTTCTATCACTATAGCATATCAATGACTATCAATGATAGAATTTGCTTTAGGTCGTAAATATTTTGTTAAATATGTTATTTTTAAATATTCCCCTTTATTTAATGAAATGAAGGAAATAAAAATATTTTTATATTTTTATATTTGTCAAAATAAAAATGTTAATTATACTTGACGTTGTTTTCGCGTCAAGTAAATATTAGCTATACTTGACGTAAAAAAGCTTTGTGAATAATTGCTTTTTGAGTAATTGCTTTTTAAGATAAAACTGTTTATTTAAAACTATGACCAATAAGTAAACTTAGCAAAGCAATTATTTTTCTCAAACTTAAATTTCAAACCTTTCTCTTTTATTTCTTGTTATATATATACCTTAAATTTCATGTATCTACAAGACGGAACTCTAGACGCCAATAGCACTCTATTTCGTTATAGTTATTATGAGATGGAAAATTCAATAATCTCATACTAAAGCTTTAACTCAACTAGAGTAGCATGCTCGTGCAAATCTCTTGCATCAATCAAGTCTCAAATCTAGCTTTTACTACTACAAAAATTGGATTACTTGACGTTAATACAGTGTCAAGTAAATATAAGGCTCCGATCGCAAATCACTAAAGTGATAGAAGGCCTTGCAATAAGAATAATGTGCAAAGAGACTCCTATTAGTAAAATGCAAGTTTATAAATGAGTTATGTGATGAGTTGTTACTTTGATTGAGTGAATAAATACAAAAATCTTTAAATTTTTCAAATTTTTGGTAAAGTTTTAACTTTTGTTAAAACACCTTGTTTTATAACGATGCCCTAGAGGATTTTGGAACTATTTTTCAAAAGATTTAGCACAGACTTATTACACCCCTAAACTTAGGGGTTGCAGATGTCCTCATAGCTAAAAATGAATTGTAAGACTATTCGTAGAAAAATTTTACAAAAGAGGTTTGAGGTAAAGCTTGCTCACCAAATAAACTACAGAAGTCGTCTTTCCTAATTAAGGTTTCTTAACAAGTAAAATGCCTAAATAAAAAATGAAACTTTATTTCACACAATTTATTTCATTGAAGTATCATTAAAATGCCAAGAAAAATTAGAATACTAAAAAGCGAGGAGCCAAGCTTCCGACAAGAAAGATTAAATTCAAAAGAACTATATCATAGACCATGACTTGTATTGAAAATAACATAAGTAGAAAGAAACAAAAATTACATAGGCATAATTAAAATATCAAACAATTAATGACAATTAGCATATCCTTTTAAGACTACGGCAGTAAAGGAGGTCTTTGTGGAGATGGTTTCGATGGAGTTATCCTCACTTGTTCTATCGATTCACAATGCGTTGTAAGATTTTCTAAAGTCAGGAGTGGGTGATTAGGGTTAAAGAGTTGTGGGTGGGGAGTGTTGGCAATTTAGAATGGCGAGGAGTTTTAGTGATTTGTCCTTGGAGGTGGAAAATTGTAACGTAGAGGTTAAGGAGGTGGACACGCGACAAGATGTCCTTGGATTCCTCAGCTTGAAGGGATTGTCCTCTCTTCAATCCTAGAGCTTCCTCGTCTTGTCTTCAATGTCATTACCTCCCCTTCTTCAACCCCTTTGACAGGGTCGGAATTGATATGCAAAAAGTAAAGAATTATGCAAAGTATATAGGCAAGGTCGTTATCAACACATTTATGTTTCGAAATTAAAGTGGTTGTGAAGGGTACTTACTTAAACCGCCTTGACAAAAAATTATTTGTAGTTTATCCTTAACTTTTACCGTAGATAGGTGCAAACACGGGTGTCGAACCCAAGAGAGTGTAGGATAGATGTTTTCTTGAATGTAATGCTTGAAAAG
>JBBPDI010000015.1:5107096-5130890 GCA_037974545.1 Cucumis variabilis | reverse complement strand
ACCCCCCTCTAGTTTTTAATTTACAACCCCCCTCCCTTCTCACTCCTAAAAAACAAACAACCCCCTTCCCCCAAATTTTCAGTACACAACCTCCCCCCCCCCCCCCTAATTTCAACCTTCCTCTTCTCAAATTTTCAATACAAATGCCCATAATCTAAATTAATTTTTAAATTCGTAAAACACTAAAAATTCAAATTCAATATCATAAACTAATTAAAAAACTCAAAATCTAAATCTTAAAACTAATTTTAAATCTAAATCCATAATATAAATTAAAATTCACACAAAAACCAAAACCAAAACAAAACAAAAACTATACTTATGGTTTTAGAAGCGGTAGTAGCAGACGATGACGAACAACGAAAATACAATGGACGACAAACTATCTTCTTCTTATTGGTCTCTCTCTCATTTTCGTTATTCTCTCTTTCAATTATGTGATTTACAAAACTGAAAGAGAGATATTTATAAGGAAACTTTCTACGCATAACAAAAACGTTGGGAGAAGACCTCAGTCCTAACGCAATTAGTAACACATCGATGTTAAAGCTCTAAAATACCAACCCATTTCTAATGATGTCGGGAATAATTATCCACTGTCCCGACATCATGCAATTTGCATCGAAGGAAAGGAAATATATTATTTAATTATTTTCTTTCCTCTGGCGTTGTTGCTAAACACATCGAAAATATAAGCTGCAGTTTCGACGTTCTCTGCATAGTTTTGAGAAAGGTCAAACAATTAAATAATATATTTTATTTCCCCCGATGCTATATGGATAAACGTAAAAAATGTTGTAGCCAGTCTTGAGGTTTCTCAAAATGGTGT
The DNA here is from genome assembly GCA_037974545.1 of Cucumis variabilis. NCBI lineage: Eukaryota > Viridiplantae > Streptophyta > Magnoliopsida > Cucurbitales > Cucurbitaceae > Cucumis > Cucumis variabilis. The sequence continues at coordinate 5,130,061 of JBBPDI010000015.1, read as the reverse complement.
CGGGGAAAAGGAAATGTATATTTAATTGTTTTACATTCCCGACGTTTATCTTGGATGCATCGAAGATGGTCTACCTTTGCTCGACATAAGAAACACTACATCAGGAGAGATTAATTGTACCCACGTAGATAGTACTACGTCAGTGGAACACCTGTGTCCTGATGTTCCTTTCCTCGACGTGTTTTTATGCGTCATGAGAATCTCAATTTCTTGTAGTGAATTAGTGATGCTAGAACTGTCCAAGTTGCATCCACATTCGTAACGAGAGAAGGTGGGGGCATGGGTGGGGGCGTGACACTTCATCTCATCTTTCATTGCATTAATCCAATCTCTTTTGGGCTCATATTCTATAGCCTCTTTATAACTCCTAGGTTCTCACCCGCCAGTCAATAAAAATATGCATTAGCTGGATATCTCTTGTTGATGAACGTCGATTTCTGATAGATCTCTTGAGTGAAATATTTGTAGGAACTTCTATGTCTGACAACTGTTCTTGAACACTGCCCTATACCTCAACCTGCTCAAAGCTCTCATATGTATCAACAAATTGTTATCTTGAACCTGATCTTCTATCTGTATAGGAGGTTGTTTCAAAGAAACTAAACTTAAATCAATCAGATCATCATTATACTCAGACACTATTATATTTGTCTATTTAATCTCTTGTATTGTTTAATCTTCTACAAAAACAACATCTCAACTTCTTATGAGCTTCTTTTGAACTAGATCATACAATCTATAGCTAAACTCATCTTAACCATAGCCAAGAAACACACATGGTCTTGTATTTGTATCAAACTTTGATCTCTCATCTTTAAGAACATGGACAAAGGCTTTACAACCAAATATAATACACAAGTGGTCATAAGATATATCCTTGTTTGACCATATTCTATTTGGAACTTCTAACACCAAAGGAACACAAGGTGTAAGGTTAAAAAACATGTACAACTATCTGCAATGCTTCACCCTAGAATGATTGTGATAACTGTGACTTTGAAAGCAAACATCTCACTCTCTTAACTATTGTGTTAGATATAGGTTAAAAAAGTTAGTTTTTATATAAATCTCGATGGTCAATCTCGACTGAGAAACATCGAGAAAAATTATTTTACAAAAAATGTGTTCGCTAGATGAAAGTGCAATTTTGAAGAGGCTATTTCTGAGAATCTTCTATTTTAAAATGGTGTTAGAAAAAAAAAAGAAAAAAACAAAGTGGAGAGAAGAGATTATATATATATATATGAGTAGAGAAAACGAAAAAGAAAAAAAAGAATTCAAGGCGTGGAATAGAGTGTGGTTTGAGAATAAGTTCCTTTGTAATAACGTTAGAATATTGTTTTGCTCTATGTAAATGAGTTTCATTCCATTTTAATTCACATACTTTTTAGTACTTTTTAAATTTAATTTATATTTTTAATAAATATTAGATTCTTTAATCTAATTTGATTTAACAATAACCCTAACTATCATGTTATAATTAAAATACTTTTAAAATTTATAAATAGATATTTTTTAAAAAAAAATATGTACACTAAGCCAACATCAAGAATCCTTATAAATACAATGTCTGCTATATTGTGAATAAGACTGAAGCTACATGAAAAAAAAATATAATATTTTAACATATAAAAAATATTCCCCTAACTTTTAAATATAAAATTTAATTGCTCATCAACATAAAAATGATTTCAAATAGAATTGGTTTTTTTTTTTTTTTTAATTTTTGTTCTCTCCAAATAATTGTTGGAGTCTTAAATCTTTTACTTTCAGAATTTCTTCTATTTGTTGTTTTTTTAAGTTTAGAGAGCCATTTAAAAGTCAAGATATTGTCTCATCATTATGGTATTTTAAAAATAATAATATTTTTTTGTTAATATATATTTATAATAAATATAAGAGCTGAAAACTTCAAATTTTGATGTATTGATAGATGTACATAATTGTCATTTGACATTATTATCAATATATTTTATACCTCTATAAAAGATATTTTTCTTAGAAAAACACTTATCGAACTAATTTATTATTTATTGGACAAATGACTTGTGGGATTTAATTAACATGGAGCATGACAATATATTAAACTTATAAAATATGTTGTTACAAGGGAAATTCTTAAACATAATAAATTTTACAAAATATTTATAATTTATAATAATTCTATAAGTGATAGTCATTGATATGCTATAGTGATAAAAGATTATCGTTGATAGAATCCAAAATTTTATTATATCTTATAAATATTTTAATTTATTTTACTATTTTAAAAAATGTCCCCGGTTATAACGTTAATTTTCATGAACGTAACAAAACAAAAAAAATATTTATGACTCGTGTAACAAAAAAGTAAAAGTCTATAAAATCAATACAATATTTAAAAAATTTTAGATTCATTCATCTTTTCTTTCTAGATTTCTTCATTTCATCTTCTAGATTTTTTTCTTCTATTTTAAAATGATTTATTCTTCTGTTTAAATCTCTTATTTCATATTCACCGTTTTTCGATAATATTTTTTGAAACTATCTCATCTTCCTCATATTTGAGAATATCACAATCTTTAAAATTGAAGCCTTTTTTCAATCATTAAAAAGTAAATGATAGTAGATCATTCGTGTGGCTGATTAGGGGTATTTTCTATTGATTTCGAAATTGTTCTATGGAGTATAAATATTTTATCGATTTTTTATATTTTTTTTATGAAACCCCTTCTTGTAATTGATTTTATGAATTATTTATTTTTTTTAGGAGAAAACTTGAGGAGGAAGAATTGAACCTAAAACCTCTTAAAGTATCAATTGATTTAAGTTCATGTTGGCAAATATTTGATTCTTATCTTGGTACTAAATTAATATAATCCCTATCATAAATCTTTTTCCTTTTCTTTTGTTAGTTCATCCCGTAGTGAATTGTAAGCTGGCAACGTCCCAGTAGTTCTTTTTAAAAAAAACATTTATTCTTCTTACAAAGTCAAATTTAAAATTTCATCAATATGTTATTTTACTTTTATTGCATTATTACTAAGACTAATAAATTTATTCTAATCCAATAAGAGATAATATTTTTAAGAAATAAAAATTCATTTTCAATTTAATCTCCAAAACTTTTGATTTTAATAAGAGCGACAATTTAGTTTATAAATTTTAATTTGTAACACACTTTTATTTTTGGAGCAATTTGGTTATTGAACTATCTATGTAACAATTTGTCCATTCTACTTTATAATTTGTAATAATTTAACTTTAATCATAAAAATTAGTAAAAATTTAATGAGATTTCTTACATAAATAAATTGAAAAGCTAATTAGAGACTCGTATTTTTATAAAATGCAAAGCCTAGGTCATTAAAATACTTGATATCAAATTTTAGGATTGTTTTTTTTATGTTGAAGGATAAATTGTTCTAAATTTGAAAGTGCAACAATTAATTTGTTACCTATTAAGTTATACTTTAAAAACTAAATTATTGCTTTTAAATAAAAAAAAATCACTAAAGGTATTTTTAATCCAACTAAAATAACCAAAAAATTAAATGTGCTATCCAGAAGTTTGATATATTATTAAATTATTCATTGTATTGATTTTTTATTTTTGATATTTAAATATTATGCTTGTTTTTGTTTTGATTTGTTTCTTTTTTTTCTACCCTTCATCAACTATAATTTTCATCTTTCTAAGGAAATACATATTCTATTCTAAACTAAATTCCAAAAATGACGATAATAAAAGCTATTAAAAAGTAACCGAATGTTATAAGGCCTGTCAAAGAAAAAAACATATATATGGGTGGGAAGATATATTGTTATATTTTTCAATAAATTAAATGATGTTGCCAAGTTGTGAACTTAGTGTAGTTCTCAAATTAAGAATATAATAAACTGACTTCTAGACGTAATTTTGGTGTACTGTACAAGGGAAGAAATATATGGGGAAGAAAAGAAAAAAGAATTGAGCTATAGAAGTATTTTTGTAGTATTATATAGGAGAATAAACATATTGTATTTTAATTATACACTTGCTCTCCAAGGAAAAAACAACGTAACAGAAACAAATATATATTACATTAAATTATTGCAGATGAATCATATTAAATTGCTTATGGATTTTAAATTGATTTTGGTCTTCGTATTGGTTGCTCTTTATTTTTCTTTAACGTTTATTTTAATTATTAAAGTGAAACATACATTTCAGCCGTGTGTTAGACAACGTTCAGTTTTTTTTTTTCTTTATTGAAAATATTTAATTAAATGGTATTTTAGTTTCTAAGAGCCACCGTTTGATCACCTACGTACGGTCACAGGGCATGCATCCCTCAGATTTCAATATATATTAAATAATATTTTATTTTAAACGATATATGGTTGTATTGTGGTTGGTTTTGTCCCTCTCATGACGTTTTACATTTTGTAAATTTCAATATTTGAATTTTTTAGATAACTATTGTCGTTTGTTGTGTTATTTTTCTAACATCTTTCTTATTTTTTTTGTTTAAATATTATTTAATTATGTAAAATTAGAAAATATATAGAATTTTTAAAAATATATATAAAAAACAATTATAAAACATTAACACAATTAAATACACCTAAATTTTGTTACAAAATTAATAATTATAATATATATTAATTTTTATTAATCATATGCTAAAATTTGATTTGAAATAATATTTCTCATTTCTCATTCAATTCATTTCTTTTAAATGATGATGATTCAAATTCAACTCAATTATAGTGTCATGTAATGTCGTGGTTGTAAAATATTAAAGATGATCTAAATGATTATCATAGTACAAAATTTATACAATATAAAATTCTAACTAATTTCGATGATAATAAAAGTAATGAATCTAAATTAAAAATAACATATAAAGATGCATATTGCAAAATTTTAAAATTTAAAATTCCAAAAACATTTAAATAAACATATTCACAAATCTGAAATATCAAAATAATATAAAAATTTAAATATTAAAGAATTTAAATTTCAAACGGAAATTAAACATGTAAATGTAAAAAAATTAATAAATATAACAGATAAAATAAATATAGCTTAATAGAAAAATACTTAAAATTGGATCTAAAATTTGAAAACCAAATAATGCATTAATTTAAATATTTAAATTTAAAATTGATATTTTTAAAATAACAAAATAAATTAAAATATTTATAACCTATAGCAAAATTTTGGATTATATCAATGATAAAAACTAGTTGTCTATTAATGTCACTGATAAAAGCATATAAATATTTATTATTGATAGAATTTGAAATTTTGATATATGTTGTAAATATTTTGTCAAAATTTGCTAATTGTCTATATGTTGTAAATACTTTATTAAATTTATTATTTTTGACTCTTTTTCAATTTAAAACTCAAAATTAAATTCCATGTAATTATGAAAAATTAGGAGAAGAAAAAATAAAAATTAAATAAAAAATTTTAAACATATATTTGAAAGATTAATAAAGAAAAAATATAAATTATGAAAATTTAATAAAGGAGAGGAAAAAATTAAACAAGTTAAAGAAATATATATAAAACAATGAAAAAGAATAATAAAAGAGTGAATATAGGCATATCTTTTATCCAATAAACCAATTAGAGATTTTAAAACATAAAAGAAATAGAATTAAATAAAATGGAAACAAAACTATTGAATAAGAAAATTTGGACAATTAAATTGCACTACATCATCACAAAAAAATTTGTGATAATTATAATTTGATTAGACTTGGGTAATTAAAACTTTTTCATATCCAACCCAATTCAAGTTCCATATAGAAAAATGGACTAACAAGAAGAATGACAAATTAAGAAGTTTATTTTGGAAAAATAACAAATTTATTTTTAAATTGTTAGAATAACAAAACTGAAAAATCTGAAAAATAAATAAATAGAACAATGTCTCAAATGCCCCTACCCAATTCAAAAACAGTTTTAAATACAATTGTTCACCTAAAACCCAAATATCCTGTAATTAAATAACACATCCTTGTTGAAATTGTGCACGTTTAGGTATTCAAAGCCGAAAAGAATCCAACTTCACTATCTTTCACTTTCGTAGATTCCACCAAATCTTTAAAGTCTTCGATCATTTGCAGAAAAATATTGGAGTTTCAAGCTTCGTCCTCCTCGAAACCTTCAAAGTCTTCATACATTCAGTGCAAATCAAATAATTTTCTTCTTGCCAACCATCTTCTTCATCAAACTGATTACAACCATCTTCTTCATCAAACCGATTATAGATTCTTTTTCGTTTCGCACAAAGGTGAGCTTCTTCAACGGATTTTCTTCTTCGCTCGTTTAAATTACAACAACAATATATCCACTTGTTTTTTAGGAAAGATATAGTGTAATTACATCCATACATTGTATTCGATATCAAACATCAACCACATATCTTGTATTCTCCCTTTCTATCTTCTATCCTCTTTGGTCTCTTCCAAAAGATCTAAAAATTAATATTATTTTAACTTCAAGGGGTAATTAAGAAAAAGTACAACAAAACTCCAACAACCATAAAGTCACTAAAATCCGGTGACTGACGATGGCTGGAAGTTTTGGCATAATCGGTGAACGAATGCAGACAAAGGAGACTGGCGCGGTTGGGCGTGCGAAGGAACAAGCGGCTCAAAGGCGCTCGACTTCGAATGAAGTAAACATGTGACTAGCGATGTGCAGCAGAAGAGACGTTTTCTTGCGACTTAGTTCTTGGTCAACAGAATGGAGGGAATGGCTACAAAGGTGGAAATCTCAACTGGACGAAGAACACTAGAATGGAGATGGAGGCGTCGTCGGCGGCTAGGGTTTGGTGAGAGTGAAGAAGACAATGAATAGTAATAATAATAATATTATATTATTATTTTCCTTTAAATATCTTCCTTTTCCTTTTTTTTTTCTTTTCCAATTTAAATAAAACAAATCTTTTCTTCTCAATTAATTCCTTTCAAAAATAAAATATTCATTTTTTTTATAAATATTTTGGAATATAAATAATTCGAAAATGTTAAATTTATGTTTGCTATTATTTTGGAGATATAAAAATAATATTAGCACGATTTTAGGGATGATAAAATTTTAAATTCAAATTATTATTAACAATAACTATTTTTTAAAATTTTTAAATCAATTTTAATATTTTGACGATTTCAAATCAAAATTTAAAATCTATTTTTGAATAAAAATTACGAAAAATAGATAAAGGATATTAGCAAGATAATTTTAAAATTTTGAAATTATGTTTGACATCATTTTAGGGAAATCAATCAAGTACCACAATTATAGTGGAAGATCAAAATTTTCTTAGAATAATCATATATACATTAAATGCATCATAATTATAAGGGTAAGATACAATTTTAATTTTAACAACCAAAACTAAATAAATTGTTGATTACTTGATTTGAAACCTACAAACACGAAAATCTAGAATAAATTGCAGGCTTAAATCTAGGGATATTGATTCAATCAAATTCATTCCAAAAATAAATATTTATTTAATATTTTTACACAACTGAATGATTTGCAAATATACTATATTCGTGATTCTGGGTTATATTCCATCATTTTAACCTACACAAGTAGACTGTATCTATCGAATAAGAATTTTTCTCTATACAAGTAAAATCGACTAAAAATATAAAAAAGTGAAATTCTTGTATTTATATTTGACATAATTTTAGGGAAGGATCTAAAATTTAAATTCAAATTGTTATTAAAACTATATCATGTATTATTTAATAAATTGTACAAAATAACATATTTAGTTAAGATTTACCAAATTTGAATGTTATTTACAAAATACAGTAAATTTGTGTTATTTTCAATATCATGTCTCATTTTTTGACCTATTGAAATAAATTGTATTTGGAATATGTGAAATCAAGATGTAGTATCATTACCTGTATCTAGAAAATGATACTACATCTTCATGACCAAAATTTTTATCTTTTTTTGTGTGTCCCAAATCTGTTGATTGAAATATGTTTGTATAATGGATGACTATGAGATTTTAAAGATTATGGATCACAATTATGGTGTATTTGAGACTCTTACTAGATAAAAATAAACGTAAATATTAACGTAATTTAAAAATACAACGTCTCAAAATAATTATTCATACCATTGGCACAATAAAAAAGTTTTTTAAAAATAAAAACAAACCAATTAGCACGATTTTAGGGGAAGATAAAATTTTAAATTTAATTTGTTATCAGCAATACGTATTTTGGAGGTATTTAAATACAAGATTTAAATTCAAAATTTTTATAAATATTTTAGAATATAAATAATCCAAAAATGTTTAATTTATGTTTGCCATTATTTTAGGGATATCAATCAAATAACACGATTTTAGGAGAATTTACAAAAATTTAAATCAATTTTTAAATGGTAGTAAATAATATCTATAGAAAATATTTCTAATTTAATGCTAATTACATAACAATGTTTTATTCTCGATGGTTTTAATGTGTGTATCATCACTTTAATGAAAATTTTATCATCTTATTCACATAAAAGGATTGCATTACCGTTATGTTACCATTTATTCCCTAAAATAATGCTTAACAATTTATTATTATTAATATGGTCAACCCAAATATAGAATAATTGTTATATGCATAATTATAGGAAAGATACACCATTTATATGGAGTTGTTATTATATAAAATGCATAATTTTAGTAAAAGATATTATTTTAAATTCAAAATTTTGAATCTTCCAACGAAACCTACAATTAAGAAATAGGATAATCTCTTATAAATTTAAGGCATGAATCTAGAATTTAGTTAAATGAGATCAATAGATAAAATAAATATTTATTTAATATTATTATAAAATTGAATGATATCCAAATACATTGTAATCGTAATTATGTGTTATATTCTACTGTTTTACGGTTCACAAATATATTGTAATTAACAAAATGATATTCATTCTATCAAGGGGTAAAATCGGTTGAAAGATTCTAAAAAAATATATATCTTTTGCGATTTTGTTAAAAATCAAATTATTTTTTATGTTTGCTATTTTCCAAACTGCACTCTATTATTTTGTCATTCTCATAGATTTCTCTAGAAAAATTGGGCCAAAGAAAATAATAGACCTAAGCCCATGTCCAACCAGCATATAGACCCAAGCCCATGTCCAACAAAGCACATGGGCCCAAATCCAAGCCCAACTAACACATAGACCTAAACCTAAGCCCAACAAGCAAATAGGCCTAAACCCACATAAAACCCACGAAATATCTCTATCGATAAGTACCTTGCCATTCATTTGAGAGATCTTTGGTTGAAGAAAAAATTGAAGCTATGAAGAATTGAAGATTCAAACTTCTAAAAGCTTTCAAGATGTGAAAGTTCTTATCACACTCGTAATTACCATTTTCTGAAAGATTGAAGACCTGGAAGATTAAACTTTTCTTGAATTCTAGAAAAGCGAAACTCAAATTGACTTGCAACCACAACTTCCTAAAAATCGAGGAACAAGAATTTCTAAGTAGTTTACTTTGTATTCAAGAGAAAGCATCAAATGAGCAAATATTAGAGATTGTATCCACTATATTATAAATCAATATACATAGTTCAATTCCACGAATTACATCTTTTCAAAAATCTAGTGTGAACAGTTTGCCATGCCCAGTGGAACATTCTCTAGCTTTCATCTGTTTCATTTTTTTTTTTGGCAAAGAACATCTTAAGAAATGGCATTTAAATGCAACACTTCTAAAGTCTAAGCGACATTAGCAAGAGACCAAATACTTGCAACAACTCAAAGGAGATTCAATCATTTAAGGATATGCCATCCTTTGAGGTTGCAAAGACTATTTGGGAACAACTGTTAAAGCCACCAAAAGGTGGAATCATAATCAAGGAAAATCCTGTAATTGACGAACACATTTCATCCTCTGAACACTCAAGTGAGGAGATACCTCACCTAAATATAATGTTAGTATGGTACCTAATGTGGATACAAGTGAAGAAGAATGACAGAGCTTGAAAAGAAGGTTATTATGCTCATGAAGGCAATTGAAGAAATGGATCATGAGATTGCATCTCTTAAGAATCACATCAAGAATCGTGACACTGCTGAATTTAGTCATACACATACCATTAAGAATAATGACAAAGGGAAGACATATTTGCAAGAAAGTCAATCACAAAATTCGACCTCAATGTATTGTTATCATGATAGAGCTAACTGCCACAAAGCAACGAAAGGGTTGATAGAATTTAGACAAGCTAAGCATAGCAGAAATGAGATCTAAATTTTACTCTAATTACTAAGATTAATAAACATAGATATAAACCCTAAATTAAATTTAAAATAGGGTTTTTAGGATACATACATTGAAGTTTTTTTTTTTATTGAGCCATCACTAAGGTTGACCTAATATCCTTTGGACTTAAAATTGGGTTATGGGACATGTTGGATGAAGAAAACAAGAGACATAAAGAGATGGAAATAAAGAGAAATTGGGCTTTTTGAAGAATTTTTCTTGAAAGAGCCCAATAAGTCTAATCCATCAAGTGAATTGAAAGAGCCCAATATAAGAAATTTTCATGCAAAATTGCATGTCCATGCACACTATAACCCAACAACTGAAAGTCTACTTTTTCTAGTGGACTTTTTGTCTTCATCAAATGGCAACACCTAGACCACTAGAGTTAGGTGGTCAAAGTGTTAAATGGTCATTTGGTCAAAAGTCAAAGTTTGACTTTTTTCAAACAAAAAGTCAATATTTTGACTTTTTACCATTTTGTCTGTCAGACTAATTTTGACCTCACGAGCATGAACCCACATTTATTTCTAGAAATTTAAATCATATTTAAATATATTACCAGTCAAATTTTAACTTTTCAAAGTTAAAAAAGTCAACATTTTGACTTTTTACAACTTTGACTATTTCTATCATTTTTTGATTTTTCGATTGTGAATCTGCATTTATATCTTCAATATTTAAATCCAATTTAAACATAAAGCTCTATCTCTAATCTAATAACTGACACTTATATCAAACATACTTATCGATTTCTCTCTCCTTACCTAAATCAAACAATTCAACTCATTTCATCATATTGTTATTAGTTTATTCCATATGAGTTAGTAGGGAAACCTAATGGACCTATATATCATGGGCTCCAATAAACTGAGAATAACTGACAAAACTCTTTTAGACTGAGCTAATCAACATTAGTTAAGTAATGGATCGTTCTACTAAAGTCCTATAGTTGCACTCTCTTCACTATAGATATATTTGTGTCCATTTAATATAACCTTCATAGGTCCAACCTATAAACCAAATCCCTCTCAAGCCAATGAAAGGGAACAATCTATCTACACACATGCCACATTACTGTAGAAGAAAGCAATGATTCTAGAGAAGGCAAAAAAAGCAAAAGTCAAATAAGTTTTTTTTTTATCGCATTACTTCTTCTACTGCACACCCTTCGATTTTCTAGAGCTTGAGTACGCTGATAATAGAGGAGAAAAATCAAGGTTCAACTTCTGATTCAACCCAACTTTCAACCTTTTTAAGGCTAAATACAACTTAAAAAAAAAGTACAATCTACAAGCCCAACTGTAGTCACAAGAGCATCTACCTTTAAAAGGTTATGCATGTCGGTAACAGAGGCCAAAAGGCATGTCAGTAACAGAGGCTAGAAGAAAGCTCCCATATTTGTTTCAAGCAAATCTGGCTTAATGACAAGAAACGAGGAAATCCGCAATGTAGTTCCATCAAGAATGAAAAAGAAGTTGTTTGTCTCAATAAACACAGAGGGTTTATCAAAGGTAAAGCGGCATGATGTTGTTTTTACTCGACCTAAAGATAATGAGCTAGAAGATGATGTAGATGTGGCATATTGTTGCCATGTTACGATATAAGAGGCATCAAGCCATGAGACATTAAAAGAAGATGCCAAAGTCGTTTTGTTATCACGTAAGGATGAGGGTCAATCAACGATTGATTAGTTGAAAGAAGTTAATCTTGGTACGATAGAAGAGCCTCGTCTAATCTTCATAAGCACTCAAATTATTGATGATGATGAAAATAAGTATGTTGTCTTACTCAAAGCATATAAAGATGTCTTCGTATGATCATATAAGCAAATGTCTAGACTTGATCCAAAGGTAGTCGTTCATTGTTTAGCAATCAAACCAGAGCATCGACCAATCAAGCAAGTTCAACGATGGTTTCGACCTGAACTCATTTCTCAAATCAAGGAAGGGGCAAATAAGATCATTGATGCTGGATTTATTCTTGAAGTCAAGTGCCCAACATGGATAGCTAATATTGTTTCCATAAGGAAAAATAATAGTCAACTATGTCTTTGTGTTGATTTTCCCGTACTAAATAATGTATGCCTAAAAGGTGACTTTTCCTTGCTTATCATGGTAGATGCAACTACACGACATGAAACTTTATCTTTCATAGATGAATCCTTGGGATATAATCAAATTTGATTGTCTTTAGATGATGAAGAGAAAATAGTGCTTCAAACTCCAAAGGGAATATAGTGTTATAAGGTAATGCCTTCCGTATTGAAAAATGCAAGTTCCACACATACCAACGAGCTCTGCAAAGGATCTTTGATGATATGTTAGATAAACATGTTAAATGTTATATTGACGATCTTGTAGTGAAATCTAAGAAGAAATCTGACAGCCTGAAAGCCCTGAAGCTTGTACTTGATCACCTAAGGAAATATCAACTTAGAATGAACTTTATTAAGTGTGCATTCAGCGTGATCTCAAGAATGTTTATGATATTTATCCTGAGGCATCATGGAATTTAAGTTGATCACTTTAAAATTGATGCCATCTAAAAGATATCAAGTCTGAAAAACTTGCACGAGTTAAGATGATTGTAGGGTCGTTTGGCTTACATTAGAAGATTTATTTCTAATCTCACGGGTCGATGTCAACCATTCTAGAGATTGATGGGGAAAGATGCAACCTTTAATTGGGATTAGTCATGCCAAAATGCATTCGATAGCACAATGAAGTATTTACTCAAACCTCCAGTCTTGAGTGCACCTGCAAGTGGAAAACCATTGATATTATATATTGCAACTCAAGAAGGTTCGCTCAAAGCATTACTTTCATAAGAAAATGATGAGGTTAAGGAATGTGCACTCTACTATGTAAGTAGAACTCTGACTGGAGCTGAATTCAATTATTCTCTAATGGAGAAAATGTGTTTCACTATTTTCTTTGAAATAGATGAATTTAAGATGGCAAAAGCCGACCCTGTCAAATATATCTTATCTAGGCCAGTCATCTCAAGATGCCTTGCTATAGGAGCAATTATACTTCAACAATATGATATTGTATATATACCTTAGAAGTGAGTAAAGAGCCAAGCAATGCCAGATTTTCTGGATGATCATCCAATTCCATCAGATTGAGAATTATGTGAAGACTTACCTGACGAAAAAGTATTGCTTGTTAAAAGCATGGAACCTTGTACCATATGCTTTGATGTTCCGACAAAAAGAAGTGGAGCTGGTGTTGGAGTTGTCTGTATCTCTCATGAAAAGCATATGCTACAACATAGCTTCATACTCGGTGAGTTGTGTTCAAATAATATTGTTGAGTACCAAAGAACATCAGTGGCCTACAAATGGCTTCAGAATTTAGGATAAAATACATAGAAGTATTATGTGATCCAAAATTAATTATAAATCAGCTCTCTTATCAATACGACTTGAAACATCAAGATTTTAAAGTCGTATTTTGTTTATGCTAAAAGGTTGATGGACAGGTTCGACGATATGATATTAGAGCATACATAGAGATCAGAAAATAGGAAAGCTAATGCACTTACAAACTGGGCCACAACTTTAACAATCCCAGAAGATGTATCATTAAACACTTTCCTTTGTCAAAAGTGAATTGTGCCCTCGATTGAAAGTCAATAAGAAGAAACTGATGTGATATTTGTGTATGCAATTGATGAAGAAGGCTGACATCAGTATATTAAAGACTATCTGAATCATGAAAAACTTTTCGTTGATCTTTGACATCGAGATGAGATACGAAGAAGAACTGCACGATTTATTTATTACAACAACATGCTTTATTGACGCTCATATGAAGGTCCTCTTCTGCGGTGCCTAGTAAAAGAGGAATCAACAAAGACTTTAGAAGAAACACATTCAGGCATCTGCGGTACTCACCAATCTGGTCAAGAGCTCCAGTATCAATTGAAAAGAATTGGTTAGTATTGATCCACTATGAACCACGACTCGATGCAGTATGCAAAGAATTATGAAGCCTGCAATTCCATGCCATCACATCATTATGCGAAGAATTGTAGAGCCTGCCAATTCCATGCAAACCACCAAAGCCTCTTCATCTAACAATAGCTTCATGACCTTTTGAAGTTTAGGGACTCGACTTGGTTGGATCTTTCACGCCTAAGTCATTGGCTGGTCATTCTTATATCCTTGTAGAAACTGATTATTTTTCAAGATGGGGCTGAAGTTGTGCCATTAAGATAAGGGAAAAAGGAAAACATTATAAATTTTGTTCAAACATACATCATTTACCGATATAGTATTCCTCATCGTATTGTGACTAATAATGGAAGACAATTTGCTAACATTTTGATGGATAAGTTATGTGAGAAGTTTAACTTCAAACAATATAAGTCTTTTATATACAATGCTGCAACAAATGGATTGACAGAGGCATTCAACAAAACTTTGTGCATTCTTCTAAAAGAGGTGGTCTTCAAGACAAAAAACATTGTCAAGAAAAGATTGGGGAAACATTTGAGCCTACCAAACTACTCATCGTACTCCTACAGGTGTTACACCCTATTCTTTGGTTTACGGAGTAGAAACAGTTCTTCCACTAGAGAGAGAAATTCCATCATTGCGAATGACAATTCAAGAAGCGCTAATTACTGAAGATAGCTAGATTATGCCTTCAAGAGTTAGAAGCACTTGATGAAAAGTGACTAGAAGCTCAACAAGCACTAAAATTTTATAAAGCACGAATGTTTAAGGCTTTTGACAAACATGTAAAGCCTCGATTATTTTAGGTTGGTGATTTAGCACTTGTAGTAAGAAGACCTATCATCACGGTGAGACATATGGTAAATAAATTCACACCTAAATGAGACAAACCCTACATTGTCAAAGAAGTTTTCATAAATGAGGTATACAAAATTATTGATCAAGTTGAATTAAGAATTGGTTCAATCATTAGGAAATTTCTCAAGAAATTTTATGCTTGATTTCATCATGTAAAAAAAAATTGTGTTTTAGTTCAACTACATTATGACTTGATCTCTATGTTATAAAAACGGTACGTAGGCAGCTTAAAGTTCACTTTAAGTTTAGTCACGCACACACACAAAAAAAAAAAAAAGTGAATTAAGCTACATCCTGATGATTTAATAGTAAAGGGTATGTAAGCGCACAATATGAAATTCAGAAGTAGTTACACTGGAATAAAGATTTTTCATTATCATTCCACTAAAATCTTTCATTTACAAAAATTGCAAAAAAAAAAAAAAAAAAGGAAGGGAGCAAAAGGGGCAAAGGGGGCAAAGTTAAATCTTCCACTTGAAGTTCTTAAATTCTTCATGTGCAGCATCCACACACTTATGAAACGTTCAACCTCGATGGCTTCTTCGGTGATAGCATAGGCATATTTTCAAGAGTCTTGACTTAGTCTAGAAGCTTGACAACTTTTAGTTCTTTCCTGTATATGGTCTCATTTTTCTCACAAGATAAGATCGATAACTGCTCAGACTCAATATTTATACTCTGAAGTATGCTCTCCAATTCCTTCTTTTCCAAAGATAATTGTGCAGCCCTCTTTTGAATAACTTTGACACATTCTCGTAGTTGGTCCATCAAAGTTAAGGCTTCTTCGATAGTAGATGTCTTCTCGTCTAATTGATGAGCTTTATTTATCGATAACAATTGTGTAGAATATGAAGATTGTACATCATTGAAATTGTGTATCCTTTAAGGTAGCTATTTAAATATTCTTCAAGAGGAGTCAGGTTGTATACATGGATCTTCACAATTTCCAAAAGTACCGTTGCTATTTTTGGTCTAAGTCTTGGGATATATTCAAAAGGAGTGCGCATGATCTTGTCTTGAATGTCCTCCCAGATGTATATAAGGTCGTTTTCTAAAAGAAGTTTGAAATTACCTTTTCACCAACCGACTGAGAAGGCTTAGGGTGTCTTTGGCTCTTTTACAAGTTAAGGAAAATGGTGGGGACACTAGAAGAAATCTAGCCTTTAATGTCAGATGGAAAAAATGAAAAATGAACTTTAATGTCATTTTTCAAAAGGCGAATGTTTAATGTCGGTTTTAAATCGACATTAAACCTTTCTCTTTAACGTCGGTTTAAAACCGACATTAAACATTCTCTTTTTTAAAAATAACATTAAATCACATTTTTTTTTTAATTTTGTAAAAATTTAATAGTTTCTCTCTCTTATTTTACCCTCTTTCTCTCCGAGCCACACATGATTTTAAATTTCTATTTTTATTTTTTTTTTATTTTGTAAAAATTTAATGGTGTCTCTTTTCTTCTCAATCTCATCTCAGCCTTAGCCCTTTACTTTTCTCTTCTTAATCTCTCATACTTTAGTCTTCTCTTCTCAATCTCATCTAACCCTAGCCCTATTCTCTCTAAAAGTCGTCGCACAAGAATCCCTCAAGCTAGTCCTCTTGTCCAGTAAGTCATCGTGCTTCCGCTGCAAGAGTTCCACGTGCCCAGTCGTCTAATCCACCACCGTCGTGTGCCCAACCTTTTTCATCGTCGTGCCTTCATTTCCCTAGTCAAACGGATCGTTCTCTTCAACCTAGGCAAGACTTTGGTCTATTCCAAACTCGACCCACTGCCAGGGAAAGTTTGATTTCGTAGTTAGGCCGAGGATCAATGAAAAAATAATCAACTTCTACATGGTTAAACCCCCTGGTGTGATCAATTTCTTGAAGCCCTAATGGGTAAATTTGAAATCGTGGTTTTCATAGCGGGATAAAAGGAATATGCATCGCTTGTGTTTAACCATTTGGATAAGAAATCGTGGTTATTTAGTATCTCATTATCCTTGATCTTGATTGATTTGTTTTTCCTTTTTTCGGGAGTTTTAGAATCATGATGTTCTGGGTATTTGGGTGTGGCTAATTGGTGTGGAATCTAGGATTTGAATTTGATGAGAAAATTATAAGTTATATCAAGGATTATAAGCGTGTTTTTGACCTCGGTAAGTTTCATATTTCTAGCAAGAGAATGTTGTAGATGTAATTCCCTATAGTCAATAGCTATCCATTCAGTTTTATTTGTTTTTTTATAAGTATTTTTTTTTCTTTTTAGACCAGAGCAGGAGGGATATTCCTTCCATTGGTAAAATGCTTTGTGTTGCTTGTGGTAGCAATGTTGGTGATGGGACAGAGAATAAGTTGGGAGCTTGGTTGATACTCACTTGCTTTCAAACTTCGGTGATTTCATCATCTATGTTCTTGACAGCCATGGTTGCTAATCCCCTAAGTGCGACTCTAACGTATAACACAATTAAGAAGACGATTGGATGGACTGACTGGGCTAAAGCAGCCATTGTTCTAGGATTGATCTCCTTGATTGTGGTGCCATTGCTTTTATATGTCGTTTATCCGCCCATAATGAAGAGTAGCCTAGATGCACCAAAGCTTGCAAGAGAGAAATTGGAAAAGATGGGACCAATGACCAAGAATGAGATTATAATGGCTGGAACTCTGCTTCTCACGGTAATGAACACCTATATGATCCTGTCCCTACTTTTTTTTCTCGTATCAGTTCAAAACTTTTGCCTTTTGCCTTTTGAATTGATTGAATTCTAAGAACTTCATTTCCTATTCCTTAAGCAGCTATTTGGCTCTTGTTCTACTCTAAAACTATGACTAATTAATGATTTGCTTTTACATTTGTTTCATCGTAATAACTATCTGAAAACTACTCATCTTGGAATTTATGACACCATCAATTCTGCTGAAACATGTATTATAGAATATAGACTTTTCCTATTGGTACTTTATTCCCAAATCGTTAGTTTTTTTTTTTTTTTTAATTCATTGTGTTTGTGGTTGCTTTAAAAGGGAAGTAGTTGAATGGTATTAGTTATATATATAAATATATATACTTTACTTTGTTTAATGCAATGTGTAAAGCAAACATTAATTAGAAGTCATGTTTGTGAGTTCGAACTTATTCAATTGAATTTCAACAGAAGCTACATTTTTTGATTAGTGCTCATGATAAGTTTCCTTTTATGAAGTTCTTTTATGTAGGAATTTGTCTCACAGTTAGGGAGTGGAACAAAGCAACTATACCAATAGGTCTAAAATTGAATCAGACTCATCATCATCAAGGGAAGTCTATTTTTCATAAGTCTATTAAGTAGTTCTTGTGAAGTCTGTTGAACCATCTAGTTCCAAGATGGTATTGCATTTTTTTGTTGATTTGTGTGCTTTGGCTATCTCTTTGTATTGTTCAATTATGATGTTTGTTGGACAGTGGAGCTCTGTTTGAAGATGAGCCTCATTCTGTCAATGATGCATGATTAGAAACTCTATTCTCTTCTTTTGCTCATTATTTGACCGCGTGAGACTAAGCTCTTGCTCGGGTGAAAAACAATCCTATTCAGATGGCTATGATTCTCAAAAGTGTAAGTTTTTTTTTTTTTTTTTAATTTTCTTTTATGAAACCTTACAAGTTTTATTCTTATAACATGGGATGTGGAAATTTTATGTGGAAACATCTTGCTTCTCTCTCTTTAGTATATGTGTGTACATGTAGAATACAAAAATAAATGGTTTTCTGTTTCCATTTTTTATTTTTTAATGTATGGTTATTTGGTTATGCTCGTAGTTTGAATTGTGCTTCCAAATTATGAAATTTTGAGGTTGAGGATTTCATGTTTGAATATCAATTGCCTAATTAGATAGCTTGAATTGAATAGCCATTTTTTTTCCTTAAAGGTCTCTATAATCTGATAGTTATTGCAGGAGAAGGTTTTGTTAGAGAGTTATAGTGATTTGAACTATACAGGTTGATGTGTTGCTGTTGTTTTGATTTCTCTTTTTATCTCTTTATAGCTTTGCAAATAGTTTATATGGGTGGGGGAGGGGATGTGTTCAATATTGAATTTATTGGAATATTGCTTGCTTATCTTCTCAGGCTTTTCGTGCCATGGAGAAGTTCTGGGTAAGGAAAAAATGAAGGAAAATTAATTTGATTTCATTCATGCACAAGGTCAGAAAAAATTCTCCCTTGATTTTTGTTCAAACTAAAGTCTCCATCGTCTCTTGATTTCATTCTCATCTTGCTTACAGGTTTTCGTTTGTGTCGAAGCCAATTGTCCATGAATGAAACGTTATGGTGTGTTTCAAGCGTAATGGTATGCCTCTAAAATTCCAGCACTCATAATATCTTCCCCTGATTGATATGATAACTATGGAGTAACACATATAGAGTTTTGAACAATAGGTTATGTGGATACACCAACTTCAAGAAAATGTGTTTTAGAAACGCGAAACTATTTTAATGTAAATGCTAAGAAACTTACCATGAAATGCATAGAAATGACACTTAGGTATTTTAGGTTGCTTTGAAGAAAATGTGTTTTATTTGCATTGTTCTAAATATTTTATTCTGTGAAGTTCTATTTCAATTTTCTTTGATGTTTCAATGATTTTTAGTTTTTGTTTAGGGTATGAAACAAAATAACGTTATGATTTAATATAACATATTTACATTTGGTTTAACAACTTATATTCAAAATGTTAATTTTCTTTCTCTTGCATCTAGATGAAATGAATCTACTACTGATATGTCTCTATGGTACTCCTGTGTATAATTCAATTTTAAAAATAAATTTCCATTGATTAAAGGTTTAGGACCAAAGCTCAGTCTAATTTTCAAGTTGGCAACTTTCAGTTTCTGGTAATGGTTGGAAAAAGCAGAACCATTTTGCACTTTGTCGTCGCCCACGTAGATCAGTTGCCGTTTAGCTTCGTTCATGCAGATTCACAATCAGATTGATCAGCTTCGTTCCCTAGATTCGTCGCTCGGTTCATAAGATTCGTTCAGGTTGAAGACTACGAAGGAATTTAGGATTTCTTGTAGAATGTATATCACTATATCAAGATTTCATTTTGTATATACATATGTAAAAGAGAAATATTATTGTATCTAAAAAAATATTAATTTTATTTATTTGTTGGCATAAGAAAAAATATTTATCTACACGATCACATAATGTATATTTTTAACTATTTGGCGTCATAGAAAAATGGAAAGTAATGCAATAATTTAATAAAATAAATTTGTAAAAATGGATTAAAAAATCGACATTGTTGATCTCTTTAATGTCAGTTCTAAATCGACATCAAAGTCCACCGAACATCAAAGGGCTTCAATAATACCATAAAAAATGTCAGTTGAAAAATGACCTTAAAGGCCTTTAATGTCATTTTTAAACAGACACTAATGAGATCTTTAATGTCGTTTTTAAACAGACATCTAAGTAGAAACGACATTAAAGACCTTTAATAACTCTAGCATAGATGTCGGTTACCAATCGACACTAAAGGTCATTAATATCCGTTTTAAACCGACATTAAAGGCTAAGTTTCTTCTAGTGGGAAACTTCTCTCTCTCATTTCTCTCTAAGCTCTCACTTAGATGTTGATTGGTGAAAGGGTGGAGGAAGAAGCACTATTGCAAATGGTGAAGGACTCTAAAACTCGTCTTTCACCGACCTCCGTAAGGGATGATTTCCTTTGTCTATTCATGGTGGAGCTGGCTTCTTTTATAGGCATACTTTAGGTGGAAAATTAATTATTCTATGTTGTACATCCGTCCTTGCCTATGCTGCACATTCGTCCTTGCCTACAAATATCACTGTAGACAGTAACCGTTTCTTGTCACATCTGCCTCAACTACTACTCTTGTGTTCTAAAGAATCATCTCGCATAATGATGTGCTGACATCTCTCCTTATGACTCGTCAGGCAGCTTCTAATCGCTAAGTTCATGTGTGTGATCCTCGTTTCATTTCTTCTTTTTGCCATCGTACATGGAAAAACACTTGAAAGCATAGTTAATCAGGCGTGAAGACTTCTGTAAAGTGTATTAGTTTAATATTATAATTTTACACTAAAAGCTACACATTTTGGCTCAATTGTTTTATCTAAAAGGCCATAATAACATATATTTCTACATGTTATCACCATCGTCCTGATCACTCAAGTGACCATGCAATAGAAAAGGTTTATTTAGTTTTGGTTTTCATTATAAATCAAATTTGAGTTTTTATAGCTCGCTTGTGGGATTGGTTTTAGGTTTGACGTTTGTCCTTAGTCAAATGTGGATTTCCATCCACTTATACACCTAATACTGATCAGTAGTGTTGATTGGTTGAGATATGTAATTATCCGAAGAATGGTCTTCATTTCCTAACTCAACCGATGCAAATACATACATCAACGTAATAATTATCATGCTTATATTAGTTATTGAACTCAATTTTATGGATGTTCTATCCATCATCGTCTGTCGAATTTGTGGGATACATTTATTCCTTTGGTGTTGTCATTAAGCATATTTGACTATTTGTCAGTCGTTCATGCACCATGATGAACTTCACAACTTTGTCCTCCTAGATAAATACTAGAGCATAAGGCTGTGCAAAGTTCTCTTTTAATACTAGCTCGACGTTGTGTTGTTTCCTATCTATTCCTATAATAATTAGCATGTGATATACAAACTTGTTGTATGTTATTATTGTATGTAGCATTTCTTTTAATAATTCATGATAGTGTTGAAAATACACTATGTTGTTCTGCTTAAATCAAGATCGTTTAATGATTTTATGATCTTATTTGACTAAGTTCTAGGTTTTGAGAAATTCGAGAATAGAAATCAATGTTGTAATTTTGAAGCTCAATCGAGTAAATATGGAATCAAGTGGCAACATCCAAGGCAAAGGCGCAAAGAAATAAAACTTAAACAACTTTTGTCTTGCAGCACTGTGGCACCCCATGACACCATGCGCAATGCTATAAGATAGAATTAGTATTTTTGTGAAAGGGCCTCAACACCGCAACACTATCCTTATCAAAGCCCTACAACTCCACAACAATTGTATAAAATAGATTTTCCATCCAGTAAAATGGAAGAATTATAAATCTCCAAAACAATACATAGGAATATTGCAAATAAACCCATCACAACACTCATTAAAGTTGTAGTTCCCCACCGAGGAGCCACTTTACCATATTCTAAATTTGATGGTTTCATAAATCCCCTACAATAGTTCGTCTTGGCCCAGGTCTAGAACTATCGTCAATGATTTGTGTAGCCATAAATAATCCTATACGTTTTTAATTCAGTGAGATATGTTGACTTTATATACCATTCCGTTGTAAATAAATGATCTCATCTTAGATCCATTATGGTCTTGAAATTATATAATAATGAAAATAACAACCCTAGTTGCAATCTCTATATTTGGTTTACTTGTAAGTTTTACTAGGTATGTCTTATATTAGTGCTTTTGAGCAACCCTCTCAACAACTAAGAGATCCATTTGAGAAACATGAGAATTTTAGTCAAATAATAATTGAAATACCAAAGGATGTTTAATGAAAAAAAATAGTTTTAAGACTATATTTATATCATGGGTGGGTTTTGTTTTCATTGGTTTTTCTAATCAAAATCTAATCCAAAGCAATACTTTTTTGTTTTTGCCAAATACAAATAAAACAAGTACACGTTGATACTAAAAAAACCAAACCAAACCATTGGGTAGAGTTGGTTTCGCAGTTTTTCGGTTTTTTTATGACCCCGAATGTTAACATTCGAGTTCGAGGCAGTCATAAGGATATATGGGTGTGTCTGCGGCCTCGATACTCAATCGCCTTCTTCCCGTAAGAATCTGACCGCCAGAAG
>JBBPDI010000015.1:5067081-5080689 GCA_037974545.1 Cucumis variabilis | reverse complement strand
TTTCTTTGTTTATGATAATATTGTAATTATAATATGATATTCTCTAATATGGTTCCAAATAATTTTGTGATGTTTTAACTTATATTTATCACCTGCTCTTAGTCATAAAAGTGAAAACAAGAAGTAGCAATGTAGTATTTAAATTTTATTACCACAAGAAGTAGCAATTTAGTATTTAAATTTTATTACTACGATGAAGCAGTACAAATATTGTAACCATTTAATCTTTAAAGCATTTAATAATTTAATTCATTTCCGTTTAATTATAACTATAAAAAGACTCACTGATATTAAGGGTAAGAGTTTTAGTAAGTGATAAGATTTGGCATTTTTAGTTTATTTATAAATTTGGTTCCAAATTAATTTTTTATTGTTATCATTATTTTATATATGTGAGTGGTTCCTCACTAGTTTTGTATAGATAAGAAAATTCATTAAATGTAAACCATATTTATGGTACCGAATTTGTATGTATAAATGTAAAAATCAAATTGTTATGGAGTTAAAATCTTTACAACCTATAAAAAAATATATATTGTGTATATATACGTTAAATTTTAAATTTTTGTTGAAGATATATGTTTTAATCGATTGACTATCCCTTCTCCAATGTATTTTTTAGAAAAATATGGGGACTTCCCACAAGAGGTCAGGTCAAGTAGATAAATCTAAACAAATTTATCCCTCGAAATCCGAAGTTATAATCTACCTTCATGATTACTTCCTCCCCTATAAATGGCAAATCAGATCATATTAATTGTTACCATATATCTTATTTCTCATTATATTAAATATTGAGAACCATAATTATTCTCAAATCCCTCCCTCAACAATATTGGTATTATTAGATGTAGTTGGAAAAAGACTAAAAAGGAGAAACCCAGGACTCTTTCGTTAACCGTTTGATAAAATCTCATATAGACTTTATGATTTGAAAAATCTTGGTAAATAGTTTGAGACTATTTTTTTATTATTTTATGAAACTAAAACACTAAATTCTAGTTATAAACTATAAAAACTAAATTTTATCGGAGGCCAAATTTATAATTTAACCGGAAATATTTATATATTTATTATTTTGTAATATTTTATAATTTACAATTCATTATGTTATATTAAAAAAAGTAAATTGAATTAACATTTGTATATTTAAACGTTTTTAGATGTATTTAATATAATTGTATTTACAATCCATTATATTATATTAACTTTCGTAATCATGAGTCAAAATACATGTTTTGAATGGTTTATAAACAAAAAAATAATAATAAATACTCCACAAGCCATATATAAAATTTAAAATTATTTTTAAAAAATTATTGTTAAACATTTAAAAACATCAACTTTAGACTGAAATTATATAAGTTATATATTAGAAAAGACAATTTAGTTTAACAATGGAAAACTAAAAAAATTCAAAAATAATTTTAAAAACATTAAGTTGCACAAAAAAGGGGGGGAAAATCGGGAAATTGAACCCAAGACATAAATAAAACAATCATAATATTGATGGTGGAAAACCACTCGATCAAAGACTTCTTTAAATTAAAATTGCAAACAAAACTTTGTCTAATCTTTTCTTTCACCCTACATTTTTCATTATTTATGAAAATAATATTACTTTTAAAAAATCACTATCTCTATTGTATTAAAATGGGGTATATAGAGAAATCTTAACATTCCCCTCTAATCTTTAAATTTTTCATAAAGTTTCATATTACAAGTCGGTGCAGGTGTGACTTTTCGACTATTTAAAAACCATTTATTTTAAAGACTATTTAAGAAAATATGGTAGTTGGTAAGAAGATTGCATATTGAAGATTGTGAGAAACCTTAAGAAGTTGGAGCATTCTATATATATAATCTAAATAAATATGTCTAATTATTCGATTGTCTAAACTTTTTTATATATATATTGAATCTAAATAATTTAATATGCTATTATTTTACAAAAAAATGGGGCTTTTGCAAACATAGCAAAAAAATTTATGATAATAGAGTCCATGTCACAACATTTTCTAAATTTGTAAAAATAGCAAATTTAAAAATGATGATCCTTTAATAGTCCTATGATTATCATCTGATAGTCGTATAATAGCCCTATGGTTATTGTCTGATAATCGTCTGTTATGGTTGTCTTTACAAATAAAAGCAAGATAGATAAAAAGAAACACTAACTACAAAAATATGTTTTACATGACTTTTACAAATGTTATTTTCACTTTTTGTGACTTCTTTTTAATTCTTTAATCTATGCAAGTGAATAAATGACTCATGAAAAAAAAAATGTCATTATTGGTTAGTTTTTCATGACAATTTATATATAAACATTTATTGATAATCAATATCTATCATCGTATTTTGTTTTAAATGACAATTTTGTATTGACAACAAATATCTCAAAAGTCCTATACCACTTATTTTTATGCAACATAACTCAAAACCTTGTCGGTTGGTATCTAAATAGACTAAATACTACATATTTAGAGCCATCACAAAGTGGGTAACTAAAAAATAATGTCGAAATATTATGGATAAGTGTCAAATTAACTCCCCAAAAATGACAAAAATACTAAATAAGTTGTTGGATGCTAAGAATTGATTGTCGTTAGAGAAGGAAAGTTTTGTTGTTGTTTTCGTCTACACTGAAATCACATCGATTTGGATTGTCCACCATCATGCACAAGTGAAGCCACTTCCCTATTCGAGGTTTGAAGCTCATTGATGGAAGCTTGATGGAGAAGAAGAAACAAGAAAATGGGTTGTGGTTAGTCTTGTTTCACATCAAGGAGGGGGAGGGAAAAGAAGGAGAGTGGAAGTTAGCTAGGGTTTTCAATCTCTTAATTTCATTTCCTTAATTCTTGATTTTTGTTTTTAAAAGAAAGGTCAAATAGAATATAATAGAATATAAAGTACACAACCTTGCCTTCAAGTTATAGAACGGATATACAATTTCACATTTGAAGTTGTGTACTTAGTACATGATTTCGGCATGGTGAACAACTGGCAGTTCACATTGCCACACTGGTAAGTCAACTACAGACGTGCAATTGAAGTTATGAATTGGGTACATGACTTAAAGAAATCGTGTATCAGGTACACGATTTTGCTACCTTATTTTTGTCCATATTTTTCTCACCACTCTATTTTTTACGATAATTATTTAATTCACATTATTTCCAAAAATTAAAAAAAAAAGAAGATGAAATGTTATTATATTTAAGACTTTTGTAAAATACAAAATATTATAACATGCTAATTTTCTAAAGGGGCATTTGCAAAAATAATAAAAGAAGTTATAATAATTAAGTCTGTGGCACACATACTTTATTATTTGCAAAAATGGCAAAAACAAAGTTCAACCCACACATTAAGAGGTAAAATGTCACAAATACCCCTGTTACTAATATATGTTTGATACACCTTATACACGTCTGATACACCTGATACATTTGATAGATACACTTGATACTCTTTGATATACTTGATATCTTTTGATACACACTTGAAACATCTTGACATACATTATAATACTCCTCGTTACACTTAATACCTCTTAGGTCTTGATACACTTGATTAGTTTGATACACTTAAATACTTTACTTATAAGTTTGATACATCGCTAATAAACTTGTCATGTTTCATTGGCACACTCAATAAATTTGATATGTTTGATGTACATGATATGTTTGATACATTGCAAATACATTTAGTATTATTCACTTATATATTTGATTGATTAAATACACTTGATATGCTTGAAATCCTACTTTATACACTTGATATATTATTAATATACACTTGTAAACTTGATTCGTAAACTTGATTCATATACTTGATAATGATTCACTTTACTCATATTCCTTAACAATATATTGATGATATACTTGATAATGATACCCCGAGTTATATCATTCATATATTTAATAATATTATAATGAATTGCATAAAATTTTAAAAAATAAAAATCACGTAGTACAAGTATATCACAACATTGATATACAAAATTAAGCCAAAGTAAAACCAAAACAAAATCAATGTAAAAAAAATAAAACAAAATCATTTGGAATCAAATTTAACTCAAAATACACATCGAAGAAAGTAAAAAAAAAATCACAAATGAAGTTAAATTACTCCGATTAACAACCATTATATTTCATATTGCAATTATTGTACTATTGATATTTTAAAATCAAGATTAAAACAAAAATAATAAATAATTTTTGTCGTATAAGAATAAATAAATAATTAAGGCCCTAAAAAGTGGGAGAATCGATCAACAACCATTATCTCTATTGCTTACCCCCCCCCCCCCCCTATTGCTTAGACTAAATTACACAAAATGTCCATTCTTTTAAAAGTATCCTTACACTTTCAAAAGGGGTAAAAAAATATATCCTTATCGTTAGTTTTAGATAGAAATCGTTAAAGTTTTGTTTAAAAAATACCCATGAACCATTGAAAAGTTTCATAAATACCTTTAAAGATTTTTTTTTTTTTAAAAATACTCCTATCAATCCAATTTTGACACCAAATTTCTTATCACCGAAATAAAAGTGAATTTTAAGTTAAAACAATAATATAAATGTGAGACCCTGATCGCATTCTGAACTATGCGTTAAGAATACACGCGATAGGAATGAGTTATGCAATGAGACAGTGTGCGATGGAAGTTGGCGATCGGTAAGTTTTGCAAAGTACTTTATATATATCATGTTCAGGCTTGGCCATGCGAAGGATCTATGTGTTGAATTAGGAGGTGATGTGAACTTCCTTCACCTGGAAGCGTCATCATTGTGTAAGAAGGTTGGTGAGCTGATTTAACTTTGTTGCGTAACTGAATTCAGGATAAGGAGGTGACAGTAATACTTGGTGTGATACTGGACAATTCTCACCACCAAGCAGAGGTAATCATTCCGATCATGGATAATCTCACCAGAAAAGCCTATAAAAAAAAGAAATATAACAAGATCAAGAGCCTATTTTACATGGTAATTACCTAAAGAGCTTAAGAACTTACAAATTTGTTTTATAGTACCCCGAGCTTGAATTTCTGACAAGTAATTTGCAAGCAAGTGCAAGCTGGGAGCTTCGACTAAGGATTTAGACGAGGAAACTAATTGATTATAAGTGGTTTCTTCTTAAAACATTTTCAAACTAAAAGAATTTCTACTATGTTTGAATCCTTATATATTTCTTCATTGAATTCTTAAATTCAATGATTTCAAATTCTTAAAATGCACCTAGTTTACAAATGATTTGAAATTGAAAGTGAACTGGAATGTTGTGATTTAATGATCTTTGGTAACCTATGCAATGAGATTCCTCACTCTTGTGCATTTTGGTGTGGGATGTCTTATTCTTGTTGTGTGATTTAGGATACGATGCCTTATTCTTGCTGTGTGATCTGGAATAGAATGCCTCATACTTACCATGTGATCTGGTATGAAATGTCTTTTGCTTGCTATGTGATGATCTGACATTAGAAGACGCATGATGTGATGATCTGACATTAGAAGACGCATGATGGAATTGATGGAGATTTGCCAATTGCGTTGGGATCACTTTGCATAGTTGTAACTCACAAAAAGAAAGTGGTAAATGCTTGAGCTGAGGAATGGTACAAAGATGTAATCAAGCAAGAAAAATGATTTTGCGAGATGATTTATATAATGCATTATGAGGAATGTGTTCCTACGCGATATGGACTTTTATGAATGATTTAAAAGAAAATGATTTTCATATGATTTATAAATATTGTTAATAAGATTTGAAACGTGTAAATCACCTAATACGTTGAGATTATTCAAATTATTGAACTCAAAATTTTACTATTGGAATGTGTAACTGTTTATATCACATGGTTTTAGAAAAAGAATAGCAACGCGTTATGGTTGAAATGTATTCACTAAATATGTTGGTGAAAGCCCCACTCACTAGACACTTTTGTTTAATCTTTCAAATGTTTTATTTTATTTTTCTTAAGATAGCGAAGAACATTCAGTGTTAAACTTGTCAAATTAAACGCCTGTCGTGACATAATTGCGTCGCTTCAATTTGTTAGTATTTTCAATTAGTTCATATCAAATGAAGTGTCCTATGCGAGATGAATAAGATTGTTGTTTTTGTGACTTGTATATTTTAGTTTAAAAAAAACTCTTTGTACTTTTTAAAAATATACTCTTTATTTGAAATCAATGAAGTCTTTGTCATTTCAAATGAGTTATCATCTTGTGTTAAAGTTTTGATCTTTGTATTCCGCTTATTAGGCATTCTATGTGCTATCTTGAGTAGAGATTGACATTGAATGTTTGGCTGATCATGCCTCCACATGGTCGCAAGGAGTGATCTTAGGGTGGAACGTGACAATAAATTTACATCGATATGTCAATACTTCTATTGCTATTTCTACATTTCCACATGTTCAATATCGATAGAAGGAGTGAATTAATATTTCCATTATATCGTAGAAAAATTCACGAATCACAAAATATAAACATCAAAATGACACTAATATGAAAATAATATAAATTATAGACATGTTTATTTATTTAAAAATAATAAAATATTTTTTGACTAATTTAAATATATTTTTTGAATTTTTTTTTATAATCTTTTTAGAAATATCCATCCAAATTATTTATTTATTATTTTTTTTTTTTTTTGTAAAAGTAAGACTTCAAGGCTTAATTCCAAACATAATGTACTTGTACAAAATTATTCCAAAAATTTATTGTGAAATAGGTTTAAAACACTGAGATGGCTCAGGATGAAAGAATTCTGCCTTTATTTTATTCAACATCAGGTATACCATGCTCCGGGATGCTTCGAGATAAAATAATTCTTCCTCTAGTTATTGGATATCGGACCTTAGTGGCACCGAGATAGCCCATGATGAAAAAAATCTGCTAGTTATTGGATATACGTTGCCCTAAGATGCTTTGGGATGAAATAATTCTTTCCTTTGTTATTGGATCTCGAGCCTTAGTGGCATTGAGATGGCCCAAAATAAAATAATTCTTCCTTTATTTTATTTGATCTTCGAGATGCACTGGAATGAAAGAATTCTTCCTTTAGCTATTGGATCTTGGGTCTTAGTGGCACCGAGATGACTTGATATGAAATAATTTTGCCTTTATTTTATTTGATCTTGGGCATACATTACCTTGAGATGTCCTGGAATAAAAAAATTCTTCCTTTAGTTATTGGATCTCAGACCTTAGTGGCACTGAGATGTACCAGGATGAAAGAATTTTACCCTTATTTTATTTTATTTCGGGCACACATTGTCTCAAGATGCCTTAGGATGAAAGACTACTGTCTTAGTTATTCGGTCTCATGGCTTAATTTGGATAATTGCACCGATATGACCCGAGATTAATAACTCGCAAAGAAGATATAAATCGTAAGGGCATATATGAAATTTATAAAAAAAAATGATCGTGCATCGTGGACTTTTTTTATTTTGTTATACGTACCGTAAATATTTTATTTTATTTTTTTGTTACATTTATGTAAATTACTCAAAAAATTAATTCTTAAAATAATAATATAAAAAATTACTGAAAAGGGAAAAAAAGTGTTTAATTTCCAATATACAAATTATACAATATAGAAGAAAGGTCAATAAAAAACACTTTTGATGCTTTCAAATAGAGTTATCGCCACATGTCCAGGACGACGAGGAATGGTTAATGTTATCGAAATGAGTTAATTTTAAAATAAATAAAGAAAAGAGTAACACCAATCCTTTTTATAGTGTGATTGAACATCAAAATAAATTATTTTTTAAAAAAATAAAATCATTAAAAATGGTTTGCAAAAATTAGAATTGAGTTTGAGTCATTTGTGTATGCGAGAAAGGTGTTAGCATTCCACAATAGCCATTTAGAAAATAGTTGCCAAATTTCAAATCTTGAATTGAAAATATTCTTTAACTTCATTCAAAAACAATGTCTTATTTTACCCCATTACTCCAATATTTGAATCAATGATCTTATAAAATAGTCAGAGAGTATTTCATTTAATTAGACTATATTGAAGAAAATTTTCTCATAAGTAGTTAGCACAATTTTCAAAATTTGTCCTAATAATAGTCTTTTGATAAAGATGTTTTTTAAACATTAATTAAAATAATTTTTTCTTGGATCAAATCTCGGACTCCCAAAGATATGATCTCTCACTTCAAGAATTCAAAAAAAATCGGACTCCCAAATTAGGAAAACAATATAAGTTATTAGAAAATGTTCATTAGAAAATCTTATGAAATCATATATTAAATTTTTAACATTTAAAAAATATAAAATATTATAACTTTAAAGATAAATTTTTTAAATGATTTTAAAAAAAGTTTTGTGAAATATTTTAAAACTTAGCCAAATTTAAATTATAAGGATTTTAAAAGGTTGAAAATTTTAGAGTTTTTTTTAAAAAATATAACAAACCGACAAAATATTTATATTATATAAAACAAATTTGAAAACTGAAAATTCCAAAAATGTCCCAGTCAACATGTGATTAATTGACCACTCATACACGTAATATATTTGGTATACTATTGTTAAGATTTTACTATCCAAATTTAAATGATTTTTTTCAAGATTGTTTGGTACACGATCGTTTAGATTTGGTCAAGATTCTTTGTACGTTTAGATTTGGTTACACGATCATTTAGATTTGGCTACCCAAATCTATACGATTTTTTTTTCAAAATTTGTTACCCGATTGTTCTAAATCTAAACGATTTTAGAAGATTCTTTGGTACACAATTATTTAAATTTTATTACTCAAATCTAAACGATTGTGTACCAATATTTCAATGATTTTTTCAAGATTTTTTATATTTGGTTTACGATATTGAACCAAATAACACTCTAAAAAATACAAGATTTATGATTGATTGAAAACAAAGATCACGAGTTCAAAAAACGTAAAAGAAAAATTGTAGAAAAGAGAAAAAAGATGATAAAAATGAAAAGAAAAATTGCATAAAAAGAAGAGAAGAAAAAAAGATGGAAAGGAAGGGCAAACCTGAAATCTCTAAAAAAAAAAAGTGAGTAAATGAGCCTTAAATATTATTTTGGTGTTTTGTTATATTTATGAAAATTAACCTAAAAAATAAGATTTAAAAATAAATTAATAAAGAAAAGAAATAATAAAAAATAAACAAACAACACGTGAAGCAATGTGTATAAAATAATATATATATATATATATATATATATATATATATAAAGAGAGCTCACAAAATAATAAAAAAGTAAATGTAAGAGAAAGAAACGTACGGAAATAAGAAGAACAAAAACTAAAAGAAACTAAAAGGAAGAAAAAGAAAATGTTGAAATCCAAAAAACTAAACTCTCTTGTTTGAAGTGTGGATCTTGCGACCAAAGCTCTACCATACATCTCCAACTTAAGTTAGAGTTTTTTTTTTTTTTTTATGTGTTGGATTCTTGACATTGGAGGAGTTTATGTAAGAAATATAGAGATTTAGGGGTTGTCAGAAAGAAAACAAAATGAATGTTTAGATCTCTTGATTTTTTTTTCTAAAAAAACGAAGGCAAAAAGAAGTGGTGACTTTGGAGGCTAGAGATTTGGATGAAAAATATGAGATGTGAAGTTTGTGTAAAGTTTCCTAGGATTTTTTGTGTTGCTTTTTGTTGTGTCCTATTGATGAAGAGAGAAAATTATTTGTAGCTAAAATCATTTCTTCAAATGACTAAAATTTTAAATCGTCAATTTTATTCTATACATACGCGAACAATAAATTATATAAAATGTTTTGAGATAGTGGTTAATGTGTAGATTTTGCCCCAAGTACATGTTCAATCCTTGATCAATGCATCTTCTAAAGTTTTTTCTTCTTTTTAACCTTCACTTCCTTTATTTCATGCATAAATATTGTTTTATTTTTATTAATCAATTTGAAAACTATTTCCATCTTTAAGAATACCATATAAATACACAAATATATGTAATATTTAATAAATTATTTTAAAAAAACTCACTATTTTAACTTTGAATACTTTTTTAATGAATATACCGTGTCTAATGAATCTCTAAATATTTTGAAATTTTTATAATTTTATAATTAATATTTATTCAATTTAAATATGGATTTGATGTATTTAATTCGGATATTACAACAAAATAACTTAAAATACAAAATTTAAATTACAAAGTTTAATTTATAAAATTCTAAAATTATGTCTAACAAATCTTTAAAATGTTAATCTATATCTAATATGTCACAAATGTCTAACTTATACAACAATTTTCAAATTTGGTTTATAATCGAATTTTAAATTTTCTATTTAGTAACAAAAAGTAGTCCAATAAAACGTACAGGACAAAATTCAATTTATAGATGATATATGTCTAACGAACAATTTTTTTTTTTAAATACATTGTGCGTACATGTTAGGAATCTGTCAAATATACAATTAAAAAGGATTATTGTGGAATATTGTAGGTCAACTACACATATAATGAGCTACTAGCTATTATGGGTACCATTTTTTTACCATCTTTAACGTGAATATATACTGAACCTTGAATTTTTGTACATTATTTATTTATTGTGTTTAATATATATTTTTTAATATAATATGTTAAATTTCCAATAATTTGGATCTTACAAAGATGGATTGTGAATAACATTGACATAGATTGATCTGAAAGGGTTTTACATTTGGCAACGTGATGACACTATCATAGAAGATTTATTGCATATGGTCTTTCCTTTGAGTAATATTTAATCTAATTGCAATATTTGTAATATAAGATTTTAGTTTTTTCAAATATCTTGTAAATATTTTGAAAGTTTTGTTATCTACTAGAGTTTTTTTTTTTTTTTTTAAAAAGAAATTAATATGATTATTGGAAAAGAAGTTATCATTAATTTTTTTAAAAAAAAATGAAAAAAGAGGTGGATTGCGTTTTGAAACTTTTTATATAAATATTGTTGATTTTGACGTTTTTTTTTAAATAATAATAAAGTAGGATGAGTCTTTAGACTCACCATCTGTTATTTAAAAAAAAATTAAAGAAGAGTGCAAGTCTTCAAGACTCACCCTCCATTATTTTAAAAAAAATTAAATAGAAAGGCGAGTATTCAAGATCGCTCTTTAGTTTATTTATAAAAGAAAAAAAAAATAAAGAATAGACAATGAACGGTGGGCAGACCATGCGTGTTTAGGTGAAGTGTGCATGCATAAATCATTTCAACCTAAATTTTTTATGGACTCTTTAGAATTCTTGAAACGAACAGCGGTGCTTTTTTAATATCGTGGGTTACTCACTATTTGATGATTTGTTATGAGTGAAGTAGGTGTGTGGAGCTTTATGTTTTATCGAAGAACTCAAAAAGTCAATGTATTTTAAATTTTGATGACGAATTGTTATTCTACTTCATTTTTTCAACTTATATGCTTGAAACAGTTCATCCATGTATAAATTTTGCAGTGCCTCAAGTTTGGAATATTTTGTGATTTATTTTTTCTTTTTCTCCCAATTATTTCTTGTTCATTTTTTTGGGTTTTATGATTCATTGTGAGAATAATTATTTACAATTTGGTAGAGTTTATTTTAAACAAATGTTTTACTTATTTTATTTTTCTAGTTTATTTTACATTGTCCTCAATTTTAAACATCAACAATATGTCAGTTTTATTTTATTTTTATGTTTTACTTCAATATGTCAGTTATATTTTAAACATCAATATCTTTCATGGATTTGCTTCAAAAGTATTTTAATTAAAAAAAAGTAAATAAAAAAAGAGATAATTGCAAATTTAGCAATTAGATTCAAAATAATTAAGTATATAGTAACATTTTAAAGAATTTGCAAATATAGCAAAATTTGTCAAATTCTATCAACAATAGAAGTCTATCACCGATAGACCATGTTGCAAATATAAATTATTGCAAATATGTCACTCATACTAGTCTGTCAGCGATATAAGTCTATCAGCGAAAGTTTTGCTATATTTGCAATTTTTTTTAAATGTTGCTATATCCTTAATTATTATTGTTAAAATAACCATCAATTACAATTACCCTAAATAAAAGGGTGGAGAGTCAAGGAGATGTGAGAGATTAAGTTTTGGAGAAAAATGACGAAACTAGTTTTTAATTTTGATTTTTTTAATTCAAGTGTTAATTATATTTGTATGTTGGCATAAAAAAGATTTATAGAATAAATTAGCAAGATTTCTTAGTTATTTATCAATTTAATTAATATGAAGAATCTAAAACATAATAACCCAAATAGAAAGCAATAGTTAACGAAATTCTAACTTGAAAGATGAAAGTAAGTTTTTTTAAAAAAGTTTATAGGACAAAAACAGACTAAAATAGAACCACATACAAAGTTTAGGGACTAAAATAGAATTATAACATGAAAAAGAAGAAACCTAACTAGTTTCTTATGGGACAAGTTAGAATGAAAAGCAAAAAATATATCTCCTTTTACAGCAATAAAGAGTGGAATATTTTCTTGAACTTTTTTCGACAATTGACAACTAAATTTATAAAATTTTACCAAAATGCAACAAATGAGTGATAAAAGTGTGTGTGTGTGTGTGTGGAGTAGAGTGAGTAAATTATGTTAAAAGAACCATATAAATTGGTTAGTTGGGATCATGTGTGTTTCTGATCTTCCATGTAACAATCCACTAAAAGATTGCAGTTTAGTGAATACTTTTTTTCTTTTTCTTTTTTGTATATGATAAAAAGGAAAAAGAGAGGAAAGAAAAAGGTGCATTTTGGTTTGTGGATGAAATGAAAAAGGAATTGCTTTCGAGTGCGGCTTCGGTTTTCAACACATCGAACCTTCTACACACACAAAGAACTCACACTCTATTTCCCAAATAATACAAAATGAAATTAATATTTAATAATAATAATAATAATAAAGGAATATATATATATATATATATATATATATATATATATTCTTTTTTTCTTTTTCCAAAAATTCAATAAAATGGATCATTTCCTTTTCCTTTTCCTACCCAAAAAGACGAAAGTGGGTGGGTCCCATTGAAACTCCCGAAGCCCATCCTCACACGCACGCATGATGCTCTCCACGTGGCTCAATCTCCATTGCCCTTTCTTTGCCACCGGACGTTTTCTCTTTCTCTCTCTCTTTTGCGTGTCTTCTATTTTTTAGACCGTTTCACCTCTCTTGCTTACGGGAATCTCTTTGTATTCATCTTCAATCCTTCCGAGGTAATCACTCTCAATTCCTTTTCTTCCTTTTTGTTTGCTCTTCACCTCTTCATCACCCCTACGCCCTTCTTCTTTTTCTCTGATTATGATCTTTTTTTTCTTACCTTCTCTTTATTATTCCCTGACTTCTTTGTAAATTTTGCGGGTTTCTTCTTTGTTTTCAACCACTGGGACATAGAAGTACAACTCTATTTTCTTTTCAACTGGGTCACTCTGTATTCTGCCTTTCCTTGAAACGGAAGATTGTAGGATCAGGATTGTAATATTGTTAGACTGTTGTGTTTGTTATTGTGGTTTTTACCTTGTGTTTCTTTGTGTCAGGCGCTAGAAGCGACGAGATTCTGATATTTTGAGGCTGGTTTGATAAGTTTTAGGTTT
>JBBPDI010000015.1:5040977-5054819 GCA_037974545.1 Cucumis variabilis | reverse complement strand
TTTCGCGGGAGCAAACAGTATTTTTTTTAACTGTCAACATGGTGGCGCTTATGATGCACCGCCAAAGTACTCTATCTTTTTCCACTTTTGCTTTTCCCTACCTTTGTATATCGCCACGTGTACTTTTGTTTTGTCGGCCACTGATTTGGGCCTTTGTTATATGGGCTTGGGCCTATCACCATTTCTCTGATGGGGCTACAATACAACGTTGTCCTTTTGGAATTTTATAAAAAAAAAAAAATATAATAGGTCCTACCGGGAGTCGAACCCAGGTCGCTGGATTCAAAGTCCAGAGTGCTAACCACTACACCATAGAACCAACTGTTAGATAAATTAAATTTAATTCATTTAGTATTTTCAAATTGTTTTTCATTATATCTGACAAAATAATAATAATAAATTTCATACAATATTTGAATATATTTTCAAATTATACAGTGAAATTACGAAATGGAAAAATATTACAAAAGTTTTTGGAGTAGAGTGGTAAAAATCATTAAATTTATGTTAAAATTAAACTACTAATTGTTATGATTTGTATAATTATATAAGTTTTGAAAATTCAATTTGAACATTTATAAGGGATCAATATATGATTAAAATCATAAATCACAAATATTAATTTTTTAAAACACGAGAAGCTTAAGATGGTCCCCCTTAGAGTGTGCACCCTCGAAAGGGGCAACTTTTTCCATCTCTCATAATGATTAATCATAGCTGTAAAAGAGGCAACTTTAATGATTGATGTGCAAGTTATTTTAGAAATATTAAATATTAAAAGAAAAGAGATTTTGTTTCCCCCAAACATGATGCCTTCCATGCATAAATAAGCTATGTTATGAATATCATTAATATAAGATATTTACTAAAAAGTTAATGTAGTAAGTAAGTAGTATTGAGAAACTAAGTTTTAATTCAAGTTTAAGGTATATCTTTTGGCTTTGCTGTATACTTTCACTACTGGGATAATAAGCTTTAATGTTGGAAATAATTTCAATCATTTCAAATCATTATTGTAAATAATTTCAATAATTTCAAATCGTTATTGTGATAACAATATTCTAATTTTCAATAAAACACGAAATAAGACTATCTTTGAGAATAAATTTGTTCTTTTGAACATAAAATGGTGTGGTTGTCCAACCTTTAGTGCTACCATTCACTGACTAAATATAACTTTGGTGACTTTCTTCATAGGTAATACTAAAATGTCTATAAATGATAATATTCTTATTTTTGAACAAATAGCTTTGAAATGATGTTTTTAAAATTAATGATAATTTTTTAAGTTAAAATGTCATTTTGGTTTAAAATATTTCAATTTTAGTTAATTCTTTTTTATATGTGTTACATGCCGATGCATGTTATCTTCTAGAATATAAAACTTATGATATAAGGTATCTAATGATTATATTTTCATAGTTTTATTAAATATTTACATAATTGTGTAGAAAGTTACATTACATCATCATTTTACTTTTATTTAGAAGTAATATTCATCATTAATTATACTGAATGATAGATATGTTTCAAAATTAATAAAATAGATGGATAAAACTTTTTCTATTCACGTATGATTACTATTAAGGTTGACACTAGTTTAAAAACGCTTTTTTCCCTTTTATTTTTTTAAATTTAATTATATATTTAATTTACTTTTTAGAAATTAATATTATATCTATCTATATATAATATGTTAATTGTTATAAGAGATTAAATAGTTAGATTTTTATCTTTTAATAACAGAGAATTTGTATGCTTGTAACAAAAATTTGGAAAACATCCACACAATAACTTTGGAATATAAATGTCATTTAATACGTTTAAATTAAAATTTTAAAAACTTACTGTTCTCATTAGGTTTCTAAAAAAACATGTTACGTGGAGTTGAACTTGTGTTTATGTAGATTATGATACAATGTGCTTCGATCTCTAGTACTTGGTCATTTGATTCTCTTTCGGTTGAATGCATATGCTTGATGTATGGAAGCATTATTGGATGAAAAATTATAATAGGAAATGTAATATTATTTTATTCTCAAAAGCATTCCGACATTGATTATTCTTTATTGTGGATGTCTCTTCTTATCATTTATTGATCAATGGGTTTTGGTCCTTAGCGCACTCAAGTTTTGGAAGGAGGAGGAGAGGCAAACGTAGGTATGCCCGTATCTCCACATGCACATCGCCACCTTCTGTCGGTCAGACAAGGAGAGGAGAGATAAAATAATATCTATATATTCTTTTTACTAAAAATTTTATTTGAATGTTTTTAAAACGTTAAACGTTTTTAAAAACGAAAATTAATTATTTCTTACGATTTTGAGACGGTTTGACGTTTTCTAACCCATGATTTGCTCCAACCCACGATTTGCTCCCCTATTTAATTTCTGTCCATTGGCTGTCCTTACAAAAACCATTATATATATCGTCTTCCCTCATTC
Source organism: Cucumis variabilis (assembly GCA_037974545.1). NCBI lineage: Eukaryota > Viridiplantae > Streptophyta > Magnoliopsida > Cucurbitales > Cucurbitaceae > Cucumis > Cucumis variabilis. The sequence goes on along the minus strand of JBBPDI010000015.1, from coordinate 5,052,375 downwards.
CTAAAAAATCACTAGAACAAATACTTTTGTATTCTCCGTATTTTCTCAAAAGATTTTCAATCACTCTAGTGTCTGTCATTGAGTGATTTTTTCCAGTTCATTTTCGTGCAAAGTCAGCTGTAGACGAGAGGCTGTTTTATCCTAGAGATGACGGGGCATTTATCTGTTTGCAAATTCTCGAGCAGAGCCGCAAAACTTCTTAAAGAGAGCGTGTTCCATGACTCAGTCATACATTCATATAGTTTCTATTTTGCAGTATATTGTTGTTGTTGCCGTTAAGTTGCTATTGCTGTTTACCGCTACTGTACATTTTCTATTTTTGGCTACTGTGCTACTGTGCTCCTAAATCCGACGTGAGTTGTAGATTGATGTCAAATAAAATTCAACAATTATAAGACAATTTCAATCTGCTGAGATGGCTAAACAATTCCAATCTGATTCAATGCCTTCCAATCTCAATCGCCTGTTTTGATTTGAAGGAGCACACTTTAAAAGGTGGAAATAAAAAATGTTATTTTTCTCACATTGAAGAAGGTGGCAGGTGCATGTACTACTGAAAAAGCCGAAAATCCCAGAAAAAGATCCTACGGAAGAACAACTAAAGGAATTCACCGCATGGACATAAACAAATTTTATCTGTAAGAATTTAATTCTTAATGGCCTAACTGACGAGTTATATGATTATTACAGTACGTTGTCTGTAATAATATGATACAGAAGGTTGACATTTTGACAAAAATCAAATGTAAAATGATTACATTGTGTAATAATATGATTATTACAGTACGAAAGAGGTCTGAGATGCATTACAAAAGAAATATGATACAGAGGAAGTGGGATCAAAAAAATATGCAATGAGCTGATACCTACGGTATCAAATGACCGATGACAGATCCGTAGAAGCTCAATCGCAGGAGATCCAAAAGATAGCACACAAAATTATCAGTGAAGGTATGCCGCTAGACAAACAATTTCAAGTTGTAGTTATTATTGATAAATTACCTCCTCTGTGGAAAGAATTCATGAACGCTCTAAGGCACAAAATCAAGGAGTTCTCGCTGGAAAGTTTAATTATGAGACTAAGGATATAAGAGGAAGCTAGAAGTCATTATCAAAAGGAAGAGGTGAACGCGATTTCTAGAAAGAAGCCTACTGTAGTTCTAAAACCAAATCTGAAGCCAAAAGAAAACAAGATAAAACGTGGATCCAATAAACAGAACAACCCTCAATCCAGAAGTACGGTACAAATTGTTTGTTATAACTATAATAAGCCTGACATTTATCTAGGAATAGTAGAAACATGAGTCATCATGCTGCGCAGGCGAACCTGGTAGAAGATGAATTTGTAGCTATGATTTCTAAAGCTAATGTTATTGGAGGGTCAAAAGACTGGTGGCTAGATACTGGTGCATCTCGCATTGTCTTTCATGACCTTAGTTTATTTAGAAAGTATAATGAGATAAAGGATAAGAATATGATTCTAGGAGATCATCACACGAGTAAGGTGGCAAACATTGGAGAAGTAGAACTGAAATTCTCATATGGCAAAACGCTTGTGCTGAACAAAGTTCTTTACACACTTGAAAGTCGAAAGAATTTGGCCAGATATCTCCTCAACAAAGCTGGCTTCTCACAAACTATAGGGTAAGATTTGTTTACTTTATCTAAGAACAATGTCTTTATAGGAAAGGGTTATGTGATAGATGACATGTTTAAACTAAACTTAGAAATGAATAAGAATTTAACTTCCGCTTACATGTTGTCTTCTTTTAATGTTTGGCATGCTAGACTTTGTTATGTTAATAAAAGATTAATTAGCAACATAAGTAGGTTAAATCTTATACCTAAGTTATCTATGCATGAGTTTGATAAATGTGCATGTTGTAGTCAAGCAAAGATAACAAAAATCTCGCATAAGTCTGTAACTAGAGTAACAGAGCTTTTAGAATTAATACATTCTGACTTATGTGAATTTGACGACACATTAACTAGAAAGAGTAAAAGGTACGTAATAACCTTTATAGATGACTATTCCAACTACACTTTTATTTATCTGCTTAAAAATAAAAGTGATGTCTTTGACATGTTCAAAGTATATGTTACTTAAATAGAGAATCAGTGCAACAAAAGAATTAAGAGACTTCGTAATGATAGAGGAACTGAATATGATTCATTTTCTTTCAATGAGTTTTATAACTCAAAAAGGAATAATACACGAAACTACTGCACCTTATTCTCCTACATTGAATGAAAAAGCATAAAGGAAGAACAGAACATTAACGAAGTTAGTAGTTGCTATCTTACTTGAATCAGGAGCAGCACCATCTTGGTGGGGTGAAATAATTAAGATTGTTAATTATGTTCTTAATAAGATTTCTAAATCAAATAGTAAATCTTCACCATACGAAGTCCTTAAGAATAAAACATCAGACTTGTTTTATCTTAAAACTTGGGGTTGTCTAGCCTATATTAGAATACCTTATCCAAAGAGAAGAAAATTAGCTAGTAGAGCCTATGAATGTATTTTCATAGGATATGCTGAAAATAGTAAAGCTCATACGTTCTATAACTTAAATAACTAAGTAATCATAGAATCAAATGACATAGATTTTTTTTGTAGATTTCCTTTTAAATCTAGAAATGGTGGGGGCTTAAATATTCAAACTAGGGGGGCTCAAGTTCAAGTAGTCTACCTTCAATTAGGATCCAAACCCAAGAAAAGGAAGTAGATCTTGAACCTAGAAGAAGCAAGAGGACTAGAACCATAAAGGACTTTGGAGAAGACTTTGAAATGTATTACGTAGAAGATTCGAAAGATCTAATAGAAGCCTTATCCTCAATAGATGCCAACTTATGACAAGAAGCTATAAATGATGAAATGGACTCTCTTGAATCCAATAGAACTTGGCACCTAGTTGATTTACCCCCTGGTTGCAAAGCAATAGGCTGTAAATGGGTTTGAAGGAAGAAACTCAAACCTGATGGATCAGTAGGTAGGTGTAGGGATAGATTAATAACTGAAGATTTTAAGCAGAGGGAAAACATAAATTTTTTTTATACTTTTTTCTCGATCATTAAAATCACCTTAATTAGAGAGTTGATATCGCTGCCCTGAACAATCTCTTAATCCATCAAATGGATGTTAAAACTACTTTCATAAATGGTGATTTAGAAGAAGAGATTTATATGGAATAACCTGAAGGTTTCATAGTTCACCGTCAAGAAACTAAAGTTTGTCAACTAGATAAATCCCTCTATGACCTAAAACAATCTCCTAAACAATGGCACAAAAAGTTTGACAACTTAATTATGTTCAAAGGATTCAAAGTAAATGAGAGTGACAAATGTATCTACTATAAGACTGAAGATAGGTTATGTACTATCATATGCTTATACGTAGATGACATGTTAATCCTTGAATCAAACTTGCATGTCATAAATGATGTAAAATCTATGTTGAGTGCAAACTTTGACATGAAAGACTTAGGAGAAGCTGAGGTAATCCTAGGTATCAAGATTACAAGAACTGAAAATGGAATTTCCTTAAACCAATATCATTATATAGAAAAGAGTCTAAAGAAGTATGACTACTTCGATAGTAAACCAACTTGTACGACTTATGACTCTAGTGTCAAGTTATTGAAAAACACTAGCGACAGTGTTAACCAATCTGTGTATGCTAGTATAATAAATAGTCTAAGGTATGTTGCTGATTGCACTAGACTAGACATAGCTTATGTTGTAGGATTACTATGTAGGTTTACCAGCAGATCAAGTCTAGAACACTGGAATGCTATAGAATGAGTAATGAGATATCTTAAAAAGACACAAAATCTTGGATTACATTATAAAAAGTTTCCCGCTATACTTGAAGGTTACACCGATGCTGATTGGAACTTCCTCTCAGATGACTCAGGCTACGAATGATTATATTTTTAATATAGCAGGAGGAGCTATTACTTGGAAATCCAAGAAACAGACAATTTTAGCCCAGTCAACGATGGAGTCAGAGATGATAGCACTAGCTACTACTAATGAAGAAGCAAGCTAGCTTCAAAGTTTGCTATAAGAGATTCCCACCTGGAAAAGACCGATATCAACCATACTAATTCATTATGATAGTACTGTAGCTATCGCAAAAGTTTAGAATTATTATTATAACGGTAAGAGACGACAAATACGTCGTAAGCATAGTACCATTAGAGAATTTCTCGCTACTGGTACAATGATAGTGGATTGTGTATGGTCTAATGACAACTTGGTTGATCCTTTGACGAAAGAACAAGTATGAGAGAAAGTTTTTAAAATCTCAGAAAGAATGAGACTCAAGCCTATTGAAAAATGAATTACTGTGAGGTAAACCCAACTTGTAAGACTGGAGATCCCAAGAAACAAGTTAAAGGGTAATAACTGATCACAAGTAATATAATGAGAATCATACTAAATTAGGAGTTTCATTCTTATGATTCAGTGGTTAGCATGATATCTTGAAGTGTATGAGGTGGTTAACTTTATTCTTAATGAAATCTATACATGATATCAAGTAGGGTACCTAGCTATAAGAGTACTCTTGATAGATTCATCTCTATGAATGTGGAAGTGAGGGTCGCTTTCTATGAAATTCTGGACAGATTCCTAGAGCATTCATTAAACTGGGATATACGTGCATGGCCATAAGGCACGAGCTAGTTTAGAACTTCACTCAAATAATACTGTATGTGCAATAGCATTAGAAGTAAAGTTCAAAACTATGAGTTACTTTATGATACTCTAAATTGTTGTCACTACACGTAAAGGTTCAAATCACCAGACACCTTTACTTACACATAGTATCATAAAAACAAACACTGCTCGATGAAAATGTTTTAAAAAATTTTCAAGTGGGGGACTGTTAGAAAAGAAATTTCAAGTGGAGGATTATTGGATGAAAAATTTATTAAAGGAAATATAATATTATTTTATTCTCAAAAGCATTCCCACATTGATTATTTTTTATTGTGGATGTCTCTTCTTGTACTCATTGGTTGATCAATAGGTTTGGGTCCTTGGGCACCCAAGTTTTGGAAGGAGGGAGGAGATAGGCAAATGTAATTATGTTCGTATCTCCACACACGTGCGCGCCACCGTCCATTACGTGGGTGTGGCGAGGAGATGAGAGATAAAATAATATCTATATATTCTTTTTACTAAAATTTTAATTTGAATGTTTTTAAAATGTTAAACGATTTTTAAAATGGAAATTAATTATTTTCTTACGTTTTTGTCAAATTAAATTTTGTGACTGTTTGACGTTTTCTAATTTATGCCCATTGGCTTCCCTAACAAAAACCATTATATATATTGTCATCCCTCATTCCTAAAAAATCACCAGAACAAATACTTTCGTATTCTCTCTATTCTCTCAAAAGGTTTTCGAGCACTCTAGTGTTTGTCGTTGAATGATTTTTGCCAGTTGATTTTCGTGCAAAGTCGCTATAAATGAGAGGCTATTTTATCCTAGAGACGATGGGGCATTTATCTGTTTGCACATTTTCGAGGAGAGTCGCAAAACGTCTTAAAGAGAGAATTTTTTGTGACTCAGCCATACATTCATATAGTTTCTGTTTTGCAGTGTATTTTTGTCATTGTCGTTAAGTTGCTGTTGTTGTTGCTGTTTACCGCTACTGTAGATTTTCTATTTTTTGCTATTATGCTACTGTGCTCTTAAATCTGACGTGAGTTGTAGATCGACGTCAAACAAACTTCGACATGCATAGCATTTGATATTTTTAACATTGGAGTCTTTGAGGAATATTTGAATCTTTAAAGAACATGGGCTTCAAGAAGCGATTCAGTCTTCAGGACCTTTTGAATCTTCTTGTTGTCAAGAGAATTCTGTCTAGGCTCTCTAAAGTAAAAATTTATAAAAACTAAAAAATGAGGAGAACACTTCTATTTTAATAAAGTTCTTCAGTGGGCTTTATTGGTTTGGGCTTGGTTGATCCATGGATCAGACCCTAACCTAACCATATAGATTTCGACCTTGTTTAACATTTAGGTTTAATTAAGCATATCTTTGGGCTCAATTGAAAGTTAGCCCAAATAAATAATATTTAATTATATCAAAATAATTAACTTAATTCAACAATCTTGATGAAAACATGTGGCGTCATAGAAAATTGTTAAATTTTTTTGTAACTCCAGAGATTAGGAGGGAGACATGAATGAATCAGTATCACATTTGAATGAGAGGGATCCTGTGGACATAAAAGTCATGTTAAGAAAGACTTAAAAGAATTAAAAATTAATACCTATACCAACAAGGTGCAACTTTCTTTTCGGTGGCTCGATTACAGGAACATCAAAGTTAAGTGTGCTTAGCTTAGAGTAATTTTATTATGGGTGACCTCTTGGGAATTTTCCTAGGAAGCATGTGAGTGAGGACAAAGCATGCTAAAATTTAAGAATAGTAAAGATGATGTCACCAGGGGAATGTTAGCCATATTCAAATCCTAGGGCGTTACATTTTTGCTCAAATTTTAATTTGGAACACATGTCAACTTTTATATTTGGTCCCTGTCATGCCCCGCCTCAAGGTCGTCACTTCATGCGACTATGTGGAGGCATGACCACCTAGACATTCAATGGAGGGCTATTAGAGGATTATCGACTTTTAAATTTGCTACTTTTGTAATTTAGAAAATATAGTAACATGAGCCCTATTATCATAATTTTTTTGCTATTTTTGCAAGCCTTTCAATCTTCTGATAAGATAGCACTTTGAATGCCTAGTAAGCGGAATAAACAAAAACATCAATCTTAATGTGAGAAAGAACTCATTTTGGAGTAACAAATACTTCATTGATATTTAGCCAAAAAGTAAAATTTTTAAACGAGTACAAAAAGTTTCCACTTAATGAAAATATACAAATATTAAAAGAACATCTTGCTCTACTCGCGTAACTTTGCATGCTATGTGAGCTGACAGTGGTTACTACCAAGATGATGGTGTGACTTATGTATGACACGAAAGGCGATCAAGACGGAAAGTCAAACGCTGGATGTCCTTTGCTACTTGGGAGGAGGGGGATAAATTAAAACAAATTAAAACATTTGAAAGATTAGACAAAAGTGTTTAGTGAGTGAGGTTTTTACCAACACATTTTATAAATAGGTCTCCACCAGAACACATTGTGAATCTTTCATAAAACCATGATATGAATAGGTACGCGTTTCAATAAAAAACTTTTGAGTTCAAAGTAGAAGATTAATTCAATTTACTAGGCAATTTATACATTCGAATCTCTTTGGCAAGCATTAACCATAAGAAACCATTTTCTTGCAAATCATTCATCATAAACCATATCGCATATGAAAGCATTTTACATAGCGCGTTTGATAGATCATAACGCATAATCATTATAAATATGTTTATTTACATCTTTGTACCCTCCTTAGCTCAACCATTTATCACACTCTTTTGTTGAGTTGCGGCCATGCAGAGTAATCTCAATGCAACAACAAATTCTTCATCAATTTCATTACGCATAACATTGTTCACATGAGATTTTCAGAAAAATTTGATTCGTGGAGTTAAACTTGTGTTGATGTTGTATTTATGTTGATTTGATGCGATGTGGTTTGATTTTTAGATCCTCTGATTGTCTCTCGGTTGAATGCCTATGCTTCATTTGAGGAAGTGGAGCACGTGATGTTCTTGAAGTTGAAATTTTGGAAGAAAATATGTATCTTTAAAGGAACTTTAATCTTCGAGGGTGGTCGACTTCAGAAATTAGAGAGTCTTCTAACTCTTAGAAGAATTCTCTCTAGACCTTTTGGAGTAAAAAATTTTCAACCCCCATAAATGAAGAGAACTTCTCCATTTATAGAGTTCTCTAGCGGCTTTTATGGCCTTGAGCCTGGTTGATCCATGAACCAGACCCATAGACTCAACCACATGGATTTGAGTCATATTTAGCCTTTAGGCCAAATTAAGTTTCTTTTTCTTTTTTCTTTTTTGGTTCAATTGAACTTTATCACAACTAAATAATATTTAATTGAACCAAAATAATTAACTTGATCCAACGGTCATAATAAAAACATGTATCATCATCAAAATTGGCCAATTTATATCTTCAATTTTAACCACATGCCAATTTTTTAATTAGTCCCAAATTCAGCTTTTTGTATTTTTATCATTAATTTAGTAAATGACGTGGCAATTTGTAATTGTCTCAAAATTTCTTACTCAACAAACGCGTCTTCCAATATCAGAACACACAGCAAGTAAAGAGCATCCTATACCAGATCACACAACAAGTATAAGACATCTCATACCAAATCATACAATAGTATTAGGCATCATATTCCATATCACACTGCAAAGAATAGGGAATCTCACACCATAACACACACTATGAGTGAGGCATCTTATCGCATAGGGTACCAAAGATCATTTTCTAATAATAACCATTCATTTCAATTTTTCAAATCCAATTTATTTGTAAACCAAATACATTTAAGAATTCGGGAAACATAATAGGATTCATCAAACTCAAGAATTTCAAAAGAAGAAATACATATAGATTCAAATATAGTGGATATTCATTTAGTTTGAAAACATTTTGAAGAGAAACCACTCACAATCGAGTAACCTTCTCCTTATACAATTCTAAGCCAACATCCTTTGTTTGATTTCTTTCGCTGTGTAGAGCTTTTATCCCTTCAATAACTCCCATTTCGTGTTCTAAAAATTGGTAAAAAAAAGGTCCAGTATCACCCTGCAAATAAAATTAAATTACTTAGTCCATTGATCTTAAACATAAAAAATAATGAGACTAATGGGTTATACGAATGTAGCAGAAGTTGGTGATTATGTTTGTCATGTGTTGTAGGTTGACCTTCATTTCAGTCACATTAGTTTCAATCACATCAATGTTCAAGACCGTAAATCTGTTTGAACATTTGACATGACTCGTTCAACCAGCTCAATCAATACTCAACTTGAAGTACCGACTCCCATTGGGTTCCAAGTGAAGCTGATTCGTTGTTGGCTATCAAACTAATATGTGTCTTTGTATTTATAACGAGAGTTAGTGGTAGGTGAGCAATCTGTTTGATCCCCATGATACAGTGTGGAATGAGTTTGGTCAAGTGAGGCATCATCCCTATTCCTGAAAGCTCGAGAAGGAGTGCAAATATCTTCACTACTGAACGATTGACGCGTTTGACCCCATATTTTTGCACCCATAAATCAACCTCACATGGATCTAAGTATCTCTATTCAACTCCTCATTCTCTAATATCACTAATCTAGGTGTGTTCACTAGTTGGATTAAACAAAAAATAAACGTTATTAATTTCATGTTGTAATTGAATATCGATGATCTTAATGAGTAATTGCATACCTCGTCAGGCTAAAAAATGTCTCGTTGCATTGTCTTGGTGGATAAAAAGTATGTGCATTCTCATCTCAAGAAACAAGGAATGGCATAATTATTCAGTCGAGTTGCACACTTTTCAGCCACGGTCGACATGATCTTGTAGGCTCGCAACTGCAATGAAGTATAGCTATAACAACAAAACCAAAGTATTAGATACATAACAAGCAAACAAGCTTATATGATATTACTTGGAATGCATGAGGAAATCTCGATAGATTATACTTAATAATGTAGTCCTTATTATTCTTAGACCTCTTTTTGTAGTTATCAGCCTTACCATCCAAACCTCGTTGTAATCTCGAGAATGTCCTCTCCCATAGAATATTTCTCCAATCGAGACTACTAAAGTAGTCCATGTTTTCAATGCCCAAGAAAAGTCTCATGTCCACATCGGTTCTTGTTTTCTCCTTACTCATCATAGCCAACTTAGTGTAGTAGACCACTGTCATCTTCACAACGTCTATGTCGGTTTCAAACTTCATTGTTTTGTATTTCTTTTAAAGGGCATTAATGTGAATGCCTTTTTATAGACTTCTTGTAGTATCTAAGAACTATGTCTTCTAGTTCACATTCAGCCCTTGAAGCATGTTCTGAATTGGGTGTTGGCCAGAACCTCGTCACTAATAAGAAATCATCCTTATTAAATGTCACAAGAGTATCATTCAAATCAAAAGGCATGAAATCCCTTATGATGTCTTTCACTTCTCGTAGTAGGATGTAATGAACAAGTGAACTATTGAATTTTCGTCCATATCTACGAAGTGACCTAACACTGTCTTTTTTAAGAGATTAAGTTGTGTAGGTGTAAACTTCTCCTTCATTGTTTTTTTGGTCAGTATGATGTAGGAAGACAAACGGGTGGCTTGGCCAGGAAATCAATCGTTCACCACAATTTTGAATTGACTAACCATGCTTCACAGGAAACAAAATCAAAACAAATATAATTAACCATTTTTAAATCCTTGCTTCTCGCTCCTCTGTCTTACTTGCTAGCTATTCAACACTCGACATACTCAATACTCAATGTTCATCATAACACACTAAACATGATACCTAAACATGGTACTTGACAATTGTATACTCGTTACATGACATCATATACTCGACAATGATGTTTGCTACTATGGTCGGTGTTCGTAAACATTAGCATTAAGCACTAGTTCTTTGTATTGATTAGGAGGGAAATAAAACAATGAAAGTATGATTCTATTTTCGAATGACAAATGGGACAGAAAAAACGAGTATGAAAATGATATGAGTATGCTTCAACTAAAATCAAGTATTGAGTATTGAGCAACTACTAACACAGATGTGCTTCAAAGTGAATGTTACTTTCTACAAGTATCAAAGACGTCAAAGAAGTATGATGAATCACAAGGAAACGATGAATAAGAGTCGAGGAGAATAGAACTAGAGCACTAGAATTTTTTAAACGAAGATAGGAAATGGTATGAGAGAAAAACAATGACCTTTTGGTTTAAGTAATTCAATTATTAATTAGGAAATCGAGGATCGAGTAGCAAGCAAGCTAGCATTGTGCATTGAGTAAAGTGTATATCGAGTAACTTAAAAATATATTGCTTTTTTCAATTAACTGGTGGAGCAAGAAACACATGTCGAGCATCGAGTAGACATGTATCAAGTGGCCCTTCTACGCACATACTGAACTTGGGGGCAAACATGTAACTTCACAAGGTGCTGACATAAGAAAAAGGTCACTTTTCATTGAGTTGAGAAAAGTGGGTAATTTTTCAAATAAAAATAACATTAAGAGCCTGGATGTTATTATTTGAGAAACCCCATTGAAACGACATTTGCAAGCAAAAGTTGGAACATATGAATTAAGTAATCTACAGATTGAGCAAGCACAGTGCACGTTATGAATTTGACTCGATACAAACAAACAAACAAATCAGCTACTCTTTGAGGATCAAGATCTCGTTAAGACCAGTAACTGTAGTTAGTCATGACATTCC
>JBBPDI010000015.1:5023675-5034599 GCA_037974545.1 Cucumis variabilis | reverse complement strand
CTATGAACTGGTAAGAAATAAAAATCAAATCAGAACCCAACATGAGAACAAAAAAATTGAAGACCCCTTTTCTTGAAATGAACAAATCATGAGTTTTCAGGATCAGAAAATAATCAAAATGAGAGAAAGAGACAGACACAGAGAGTTCAAACAAGAAAATTCCAACATTCTCAAACCAAACTAGAAAGCTCTCAATCTTTTGAGAATCAGAACAACAATATGCTTCGAAAACTTAATCAGAGAATCCAAACCAGAGGACCCACATCCTCCACCCAGCAAGAAAAGAAGTTCTCACAGAATCACTAAGTAATAATCTTAAAATCCAAACACTTCTCTCCAAAACCCAATTCCCAAATCAACCAAATCAACCCAACGAAGAACAGTACTAACTAGCCATAGACATCAATAGAACCAAAACAAAGCTTTATATTTATTAAAAAAAAAACTAAGTTGCAGAAACAGAAAAATCCCAACAAGTTTAGACGGGGTGGTTAAATCAATAAATCTCCATTACCTAAATTATCTACTTCGAACTTGCTTTTACTCACAGCGCTCGCCAGCTGTACTTTCCCCTTCTTCTCTGTTGAGAAGTCGATGACCGGCGGCGACACTGATGACGATATCAGCTTGGGAGCCAGAGCCATGTAAGAAGGAAAACGGATGATCACATTGATGTTTTCGAAGGGAATTCAGAGGAGAGTTAAGGTTTTTTCGACCTTGATGACAATTTCGCGGAAGAAGAGAAGACACACATTTTTTTTAATTATTTAGTAATCCTTGACATTTTTTAAAAGGTAAGGAAAAGCGTCTTACTTGAGGTTTGTTAAAAAAAGTAAAAAATTTTGGAAAATGAGTCTCCTTGTCTTCATATAAAATATTTTGACGTTTTTAAAACGTCAAGAATTTAATTGATATTTTTTGACGTTTTTAAAACGTCAATAACAAATACATATTACTTGACGTTTAAAAAACATCAAGAATGTCAAATTTATAAATATTCTTGAAATTTTAAAAATGTCAAAAATTTAATAGATATTCTTGACGTTTAAAAACGTCAAGAAATCTGAAAATTGAAAATTCTTGACGTTTTGTCTTTGAAAAACGTCAAGAAAAGAAAACAAAAACCGTCAAGAAAGCCCATTTTTCTAGTAGTTATAGAAACAAAAATATAGGAACAACATTTAAATCCATCTCAACGGATTCAAGCATGAGAAAGAGAAATGTAATGAAAAAAATCCATGGTATCTATCAACCTCTCCTTATTTAGGACAGGAATTTGATTGGAGATTGTGCCACAAAACTCATCAATCAGTTCATAACATCTCAAGACATTTCGCTCAATAAGAAACCCTTCGACTATTTCACCAGTAACAAAAATAGATTAGTGACCAAAACCAGAGAAGATAAGCCAAAATTTCTCTTTGATAATAACTTAAGGTAAAAGAAGAATGTGTAAAGGGAGATAACAAGTTTTGTTGAGTGGTATCCAAAAGTAACACATAAAGTGAAACTACGTAAAAAAACTAAAGTCAATAAAGACAATTAAGAACATAATTCGTCAAGAAGATGAACTAACCCTGTTTTAAGCATTGTAATCAAGACGACTCTTGAGAAGTTCGCCAATGTCGTTCTTCAAATACTTGAGAATCACATTATTCTTCTTTCGAGTTATATTCAGTCACGTCTTCGTCATCTTTACGCAAGACTTGCTATATTATGAACAAAGAAAAAGAAATCAATAAAAAGAAACCTTAGACAAAAAAAAAAAATCAACAATAAGTCCTATCACCATCAACATGTAGATCTACATCAGATCATTGATCTAGAAACATTGAGACACCGACAGAGAAGAAGATGAGAGGTAGATCTGTGAAAGAAACGCAACGGAGCATTAAAGAAACGCCAAAGAAATGCGATGACTGCAAAAATGGAGGACGATCTTCAATGGAGGTGAGCACGAAGGACAACCTGGGATGACGGGATGGTGGTGGCACGACTTGGTTCGACAAATCTTTGATAGATCTTCAATGATGGTGGCCACGAAGGACAACTGGCCACAAAGGACGGCACAACGACGAGAATGTGCTTCGATGGTGGTGGTGCGAGGTGAAAGAGTGAGTAATTGAGAAAATAGAGTGTTTGAGGATTTTAGGGTAAGGTAAGATAAAAGAGGAGAAGAATGAGAAAAGTGAGGAGTGAATTAATTTTGTAAAAAATAAAAAAAATAAAAAACAAAAAATTAAGAATTATGGAGGTTTAATGTTGTTTTTTAAAATGCGGATGTATAATGTCAGTTTTAAACCGACATTAATCCTTCCTCTTTGAGTCGGTTTAAAACTGACATTAAACATCCACATTTTAAGGAAGGACATTAAAGATCAATTTTTATTTTTTCTAACGGACACTAAATGTCATATTTGTTCTAGTGAAATTTTAACGTTGATAAAGAAAAACATTAAGAGATAATGTCTTCACCTCATTGTGTTTACAAAAAAATTTCTATGTCTTAACATTATAAACTCAAGTAAGTTATTTCATAGTTTAGTTGAGATTTGCGTAATTTAACTGAAAAAATAAAAAATCTAAAAACAAAACTATGAAACAATTACTCACCAATTTCTCAAGCTTTTAATTGTTTCAAATTATAAAAGAACTTACTGTAAGTAATTAAATCATTGGACACGTCCGGCTATCTTAAATGATAATACTAATAGCTTTATCATAGTTTTTTAGAAACTACGACTTTGGTCCTTATAGTTTTAGTTTTGATGACTTTGATCCCTGATCTACTTGAGAGTAAATAATACTTGCCTTCAACTTCATTAATGAGAAATGGGTAATATAAATACACAATCGGAGATACGAAATATGAGGTGACAATGATTTAACCACCAATAACAGAATAACCAAAGTAAACTAATCAATAAATTTTATGTTTTAAAACTCGTAAATGTCATTTATTAATGTTATGAATAAAATGTTATTATTGTAACTTCAGTAAATGTTATTGATTATTTTATTACTTTTGTCTTAATAACCTAAATCCTTTGGGAGCGTTTGGGGGAAGGGTTGGGTTATAGAAGGGTTAAAGTTATGATAAAACTGATATTATAATAAAACTAGTGTTATGATAAGCAATGTTTGGGAGAAGGGTTTATGAAGGTAGTATTATGATAACATGTGTTTGGAAGAAATGTTATGTGGGTAGGGTTATGATGGTGTTATGATAAGATGTGTTTGGGGGAAGGATTATGTGAGTGGTGTTGTGAAGGTTATAATAAATACATTCACAATCAAACTTATTGAACAATCAAACTCTCATATCAATTAAAATTTTTAATTTATTTCAAACCCAACTTTAATGGCTAATTCTCCAAACTTATTTATGTATTTAATTTTTTGTAGGCAAAGTTTATTCAGTCAACTAAATTGACAAAATAAATTTTTTATATTTAATTAATCTCAGAGATAAATAAAATGTGGAGTGTTCATAAAACTACAAATTGGGTTTGAATTTCTCTCACTCACAAATGGCAATTGACTCTTTCTATTCCTCACCATTCTTTCAAATTAAAGATCAATAACAAACATAATTATTAATTATAAGTTATAACAAAGGTTTCCTACTCCTTTATATCCTATATACTCATAAAGAAAATTAGTTATACATTCATCCATTATATTAAAAATATCAAAAAAAATTTAATAGATCATGAATCTTCAAATTTTCATAATGTCAACAAAATCTCATCCCAAAACAGAGCTCCAAACACACAACATCTACCATCTCTCACTCTGTTTTCTAAAAAAATGGCTTCTAATTCACAAACAAATTTGTCAAGAAAATCTTATTTAACTCCAAATTGTTGAGCGGAACAGAGAGGGATGAGAGAAGAAAAAAAGATAGATTAAACAAAAATTTACATAGAGGGGAAAGGAAAAGAAGAAAACACAGAGAGGGAAGGGAAAGAAGAAAATGCAGAGAAGAAAGGGAAAGAAGAACACACAGAGGGAAAAGAGGAAACGAAGAGAGGAAGGGGAAAGAGGAAGAAGACGCGACAAGGATTGAGAGAAAATCGAGGGACTAATACGAGGGTTACCACAAAGTGAAGGGAAGAGTTATGGCAGGGAGGGAATAAGTGTGAAAGAGATTTAGTGATATTATATGGAAACCCTAAAACTAGGGTTTCCATAAATTGTGCCCCAAACAAGGGTTAGAGTTATTTAACCCTAACTCAACAATGATAAACTAGGGTCCAAACGCCCCTTGTGTATTATGAACTCCTATTTGTTTAGGATTGTTCTTTGACTTGAACGAGTGAGAGTGGTTAGATTTTCGACTCGATAAACCTACCATTTTAGGGACAAGATTGAGTGTAAAGTCGGGAACATAATATCACACGAGATAAAATTCATTCCTTTTCGACTTTAGAGTAAATAGATGGACGTTTTTTTAAATAGTGTTTTCGGGATTTGAGCAAAGGTTCATCCCCTCTCTATAACACGAGAGGGGTTTCTGTTTATTGGTTGAATCATATGTAGGTTGTTCTTTAGAGGGCCACTAGTATTTAAGAACTAAGAAGTAACTCAAGGGTTAAACGATAATTTGATCCAACTAGTGTTACAAACATTCGTGAAGGACTAGCTAACTCATTGTTATTAATCTATATCCGTGAAAATAGAAATATATCTATAATTAGAAGAGTGAAATTGTGAGTCTTTAATGGAATATACACACGGTTAACAAATATTTATTAATGTGGTTAATAAATCTAGTTAATTAATCTCATATTCTTGAAATTTCTGATTTGTAGGTTCATTTGAACCCTTTCTAGCTCGTCTTGTAATGAGGTCATCAGTACTCTTTCTAACTCATCTGGTAATGAGGTTATTATATATTGGATGGAATTCGAATGATTCAAATTCACTTAAGAAAATAATAGAATGTATGATATACATTATAAATAAAATTTATATTTTAATTAAGTTTTATATAAATTTAATTATAAATTTAATTCAAAATTAATTTATGAGAGAATAAAATATTTGAATAAAATTAATTTATGAGAGAATAAAATATTTGAATAAGTTTAATTATTAATTTAATATGTTTTCTATAAAAAAAAGTATTAATTGATGTGAATTAGATTCATATTAAAATTAGGAGTTGAAATAAACGCGTACATGATACACATCAAAAACTAAAGGTTATTAGAGAAATATTTATTTAAATATGATTCAGTTACGAACTAAATTCAATATAAAATATTTAATTAGTAATTAATTAATTATCTAATTTAATTTGATTGATTTAATTAAATAAATGAATTAAACTATAGCTACAGGACATATTCATTTAAATATCAATATTAATGAAATATAATTTAATTAATTATTAATGTAATTAATCATATTTAATTTGAAATTAACTAAAATAAATGGGAAGGAGATAAACTTCTACGTTATATATCTCCTTTTTAACGTGAAACTCTCCCACGTTTTCTCTTGTACACCACTTCCCACTTCATCTTCTTCAATAACCTACAAAAAATCGGTAGATGTGTTGAAGAATGTAATTGGTAAATTACAAAAGAAAAATATCTCTCTAAAAAACCATTCTCAATCCCAATTGGTTCTATAAGCGGAAAACCTTAAATTACTTGGAGTTATAGTTAGTTTTCAATTGGTGGTGTCGATATCTTTTTTAAAAAAGAATACAGTACACGATGTTCACACGAGATTTTCAGAGAAATGTAATTTATGGAATTGAACTTTGTATATTGATTTGTATAATAGATACAATCTCTAATATTTACTCTTTCAATGCTTTCTCATGAATACAAATTCAAATTTAGAACCTTTTAATCTTTGATCTTCAGGAGTCGTGGTTGCAAGTCTATTTGAGCTTCAATCTTCAAGGAAAATCTAATCTTCCAAGTCTTCAATCTTTTAGAAGATGATGATCTCTAGATTGATAACAAACTTGTATGTCTTGAGAGCTCTTTAGAAGTTTAAAACTTCAATTCTTCAAAGGTCTTTATTTGTAGAGAATTTATTTGGACTTTAGGTGAACTTGAGTTCATTTGTTTGTCACGCTTTGGCTTTGGCCCATTTTCCTTTTGTAGGCTTGAGCTTGGGTTCATTTACCTTTTGTGGGCTTGAGCTTAGGCTCATTTACCTTTTTGACCCAATTTTTATATCTAGGGCATGAATTGGATTGGATATGATAAAAACTTAATTACCCAAACCCAAATCAAATTATAATCATTACAATTTTTGCTGTGATGACGTAACAAAATTTAATTGACCAAAATTTTTTGCACAACACATGATTTTCATCCAAGAGATTTTGTTAAAAAACGTCAACAAGCTAGAGTAAAAAAAGTTCTCTCTATGTTTTAATTTTAGAAAGCATGTTTATCCATTTATTTTACAGTAGGTTTATTTATTTATTTTTTTTTTGTAATTTTGCCAATGTAATTGAGCGTATTTCAATTTTCTAATTAAATTTGAGTTTATAGTTTTTTTTTTTTGATGTTTTTCGTTGTGTAAGGGGTTTTATCTCTTTGCTAATATCCAACTAATTATTAATATCCTAAAACTCCCTCATGAGATGAACTTAGGATATTTAAAATTTTCATCTTCGTTAACAAAACATTAAAAAAGATGAAGATAATGCCTTGGTGAAAATGCTGTTCAGCAGAGAATGACTCAAATAGGCATCGACCAGGCATCTCCTTTTGCTACATGGTCTCCTTTGTTCTTTCATGGAAGACCGAATTTGAAGCTAAATGTGAATGGCGACAAAACTATCATAAAATAATAAGGGAGAAGCTGATATGTTAATTTGTAAGTCTTTTAACAATTCAATAGACCAAGAAACCTAACTGACAATGGTTATGTAAGCAGCTTTAACAGATGATCGTAAAACTATTGTTTGTTTATTATATTTCCATGAAACCAAAGAGTTGCCAAGGAATATTCAAAAACCGCATGTTGACTTACTAGTATTAAGTCAAGAAGCCCAATTGACATCACTAAAAGCACTAATATGAAAAGACCTTAAAGCTTTTAGAAAAATCCATTGTCCAAAAATTCCATTGAGATATCGAAGCAAAGTTTGAGTTGATGTCAAATGTGGTTGCTTCAGGTTTACTACATATTGGGTGAGCTTGTGTATCGCAAACATAATGTCTGAACAACTAATGGTAAGGTATAATGCTAACCTACCAATGAGATGCCTATAAGAGGAAGAATCCTAAGTGGTTTGCCATCATCTGCTCGTAGCTTTATGTTCGGAATCATAGGAAGAGGTGCTAGTTTGGAGGCAAGCAAGCCACTATCTTCAAGTATCTGCCATGTGTAATGCCTTTGAAATACAAATCGAGCAAACTCCAATTCCAGAAAATATTTTAGACAACTAAGAGGTTTTTAATTTACAAGCAAAATTTAGATGTTTCAGCTTGTCAATATCAATGGATGATACACCAGTAATTATTATATGTTATCAACATACACTAACAAAGCAATGAATCCTTTTCTCGAGCCACAAGTAAAAAGTGAATAATCGAATTTGGATTGCAAGAATCCCAAGGATAATTAAAAGTTAATGAGAGAACTTGTCGAATCATTGTCGAAAAAGCTTGTTTAAGTCCATAAATTGATTTATGGAGTTTGCAAAACAAATGATCCTCTTTACTAATAACCACATTATGCTTGTATCCTAATGGTAGATCCACATACACTTCTTCAACATTGTTGATATTAAGTTGAATTAACTTCCAGTTCATAGAAACTGTAAAGTACTCTAGTAGAACTTTGAAACAGTGACAAACTTGGTAACATGTGAGAATGTTTCAACATAAGTTTGGTCTTTAAGAGTATATCTAAAGACCAAAATGAATAAAGTTTAAGGATGCATTTGAGGTATTGTAATAAATGCAAGGGCGGGGATTTGAACTCAAGACCTCTTGTCCACACATACATAATAATGTTTAGGGAGAGGATTATTATTGTAGTATTATTATAACATGGGTTATGAGTGTAGTATTATGATAATATGCGTTTGGGGCAAGGATTATGTTAATGGTTTAGGATATTTTTTTATTTAAATAAAGAATATTAATATATGAATTAAAAGGATATCATAGAATTTTTTTTTGTAAATAAACAATATTAGTTTATGTAATTATAATAAACCAAATTTTTGTTTACATATGTTTTCAAATATTTTTCTTACGTACCCCGAGATTAGCAAATTTTTTTTAAAATTGTTATGTTGAAGCCAATTTATTTTATTTTTTATTTTTTTATGTTTTATCGTGCAAAATTAACGCATAAATCTGTTAGTGCATTGAAATAATTTTTTTTAACTAAGTGAATTTGTAGCACTCTTTGTAAAAAACAATTTGTAAAAATGTTTTAACATATTTTTGTAAACCCATTTTGAAAAAAAAACACATTTGACACACACTTTGTAGAATTCATTTTTGGAGTTTTTTTAAGCGAAAAACAGTTTGTAAGTAAACACATTTTGTCGGTTTTTTAAGCATAGTAATTAACTACGTTCTCCAACTACGTACACGTTTCAAAACAACACCATTGAATTCAAACACAATTATATAGGATTATACGGGGAGAGTAGGACAAAAATTGAAGACGGACAAAATAGGTCGATCGTAAAAAATGGGAGGAAGGAAACACTACAAGAATTCGAGGTTATCTCGACGTAGGAAAACGCATTGAGATAAAGGATGTCATAAGGATTATACGGGGAGAGTAGGACAAAAATGGGAGGAAGGAAACGCATTGAGACAGGTTTTGTCAATGCCATCGTAACTGCATCGGCAATAGGAGCAACATCGATACCATGACGACATCTTTGAAGGTCATTAGTTAAAAATAATATCCTAACTTATAACGACGCCATGCAAGCCCGCGTTGGCATTTTCACCCTAGCGACGACGTCACTGAGAATGACAATGACAAAGCTTAATGTATTATTAAAATGAATGATCTATAGCGACATTGTTGACCATGTTGATAAAAGTTGGACCTTTCAGTCATTATGTCGAACAACGTTTTGATTGATTTGATAGAAAAATATCAACACCATAAGTGGCAACGTCCACATTAAATTGCTTCTAACGATGCCATAAGTGGTTGCGTCGTCAGAAGCCTATTCTCGTGACATTTTTGTCGTGCGTTGCGAGAACCTTGTTTTTTTTATTTGTGTTCATTTGAACACAGATAGACAAAGAAAAAAATTAAAACGAAAGAGGAAGGGAAGACGAAAGATGAAAGAGAGAGAGAGAGAGAGAGAGATTGAGCTGCAGTTGTTCTGTTCGTAGTCGCCGTCACCATCTGTCGTCGACTACCGACCTCCTACTAGTAAAAAATGTTATTTTATATGTTGGATATTGTATGTGCATTGTATATATATTGTATGTTTAAAGTTTAAGAATTGTGTATTATTGTATGTATATGTATATTGTAAATTGTATGTATGTTTAGGATTTAGAGATTGTGTATTAATGTATGTATATTGTATGCATAGGGTTTAGGGTTTAGAGTTTGTATGTTTATGGTATATGTATATGTATATGTGTATTATATATGTGTAAATTGTATATGTATATATTTGTAAGTTGTATGTGTATATTGCATGTGTATATTGGAAGGCTGTATGTATGTGCATTATGTATATGTATATTGAAATTGTTATTGTATATATGTTTATTGGTAGATTGTTTAAATTAAAATTGTATATATATTGTATTTATGTTATAAATTGTAAATTGTATATCGTATATATTTTTATTATAAATAATTGTAAATTGAAATTATATATTGTATTTATGTTTATTATAAATTTTAAATTGAAATTGTTATTTGTATGTATGTTTATTATAAATTTTAAATTCAAATTTTTATTTGTATATATGTTTATTATAATTAAATTGTAAATTGAAATTGTTGTATATATGAATAAGTTAAATTGAAATTGTATAGATTTATAATAATTAGTAAAATTATGATTTTGATTGTTGTAAAGAGATTAAAATGTATTGAAATTGTTATTTATTTCGAATTATCTTAACCCTTAGTTTATGATAATTTGTTCGAAGCGTTAGAGTGCTACTAAAACCTTGTTAGTTGGTTAGTTGGAAGTGTTAGATAAACTTTTTAGTTTAAACTTAGATATAGTGAAAGTTCGAATATTGGATACTTGTGAGGTGTGACTTATTTATGGAGAAAATTTAGCATTTGAGAGAAGGAAATGTATGAAGGGATAAAAGCCCTATGGCAGCGGAAGATTTAAAGAATCATTACTCAATTTAATTTGGGAATCTCAAAATACCAGTACATTGACAAAATTTAGAATCAAAATTCTAAATAAAAACTAAGCATGCTTTTTATTTAAAAGATACAGAGGACTTACTTTTGTTAACGTCTCTGAATTTGCAAACCACCGAATTGGGACATCACCTGTCAGAGACCTTCCTATCCTTTAGGATGAAATTGGTTTGTGGAAACCAATTGGGATGTAAAAAAGTTTAGAGGTGTTTGAAAGAAATTCTTTTCTTTTTGCAGAGAAAAAACCCTTATTTTTTTTTATAAATCGTTGAAGAAAACTATTTTCTTTTAAATATTTATAACTCTCTTTCCTTCGTGGAATAGAAAAAAGAGTAGGAGAGAATCATAAGATTCTATTATTAAATCTTCTAATTAATTAACAATTAATCGATTAGTTAATAATTAATTCTTCAATTAATTAATAGTTAAATTAAATATCTTATAATATTTAACTTCAATTAAATTTGAATCATATTCAAATATAAGTTTTCCTTATAACCAATAATTTTAATATGAATCCAATTCACATTAAATTAATATTTGAACTCATTCAAATATTTTATCTCTC
>JBBPDI010000015.1:5004797-5023575 GCA_037974545.1 Cucumis variabilis | reverse complement strand
TTGCCAATGTACTGGTATTTTAATATTTCCAATTAAATTGAGTAATGGTTCTTTAATTCTTCCGCTGCCATAGGGCTATTATCCTTTCACCTTTAACGTATATCGACATGTTGATGGATAACTTTGATGGATACTCAACTTTCTCCTTCATGGATGATTTTTCAAGATATAATCAAATTAAAATGGTTGAAGAAGATAGAGAAAAAAAATGATATTCATTACCTTTTAGGAAACATTCTGCTACAAAGTAATACCTTTTGGTATGAAAAATGTTGGGGCAACATATCAACGAGCAATTGTTACACTTTTTTTATGATATGATGCATTAGGAAATAGAGGTGAATGTTGATGATATGATTGTAAAATCCAAGACAAATGAAGATCATACAACTATACTTGAAAATTTATTTGATCGATTGAGAAAGTATCAATTGAAATTAAATCCATCCAAATGTACATTTGAGGCAACTTCGGGAAAGCTGTTGGGATTCATTGTTAGTGAAGAAGGGATCAAAGTAGACCCAGATAAAGTAAAGGCTATCATGGAAATGTCATCCTCTGAAACAAAAAAAGAAGTTCGAGGTTTTCTTGGAAGATTGAACTATATATCCAGATTTATCTCGCATTTGACACCAACATGCGAACCAATCTTCAAACTTTTACGTAAAAAATAATCCAGGAAAATGGAATGAGGATTGTGAAGAAGCTTTCAACAAAATTAAACAGTATTTGCAGAGCTCACCTGTATTGATACCTCCAGCTCCAAGGCAACCGTTAATCCTGCACTTGACAGTATTAGAAGGTTCTCTGAATTGTGTTATAGGACAACATGACTTATCAGGAAAGAAAGAACATGTTATTTATTATTTGAGCAAAAACTTCATCAATTATGAGTCTAAATACTCAATGTTAGAGTGAACTTGTTGTGGTTTGGTATGGATCGCTCATCGTTTGAGGCAATATATGTTATATCATACGACATGGCTTATTTAAAAAATTAATCCTATAAAATATATTTTTGAAAAATCGTCATTATCTAGGAGGATTGCAAAATGGCTAGTTTTGTTGTTACAGTATGATTGTTTATGTTACTAAAAAAGCAATAAAGGAAAGCGCACTTGCTGATCATTTAGTTGTCCAACCAGTTAGAGATTACGAGTCGATAAGGGTTTATTTTCCGGATTAAAACATATTTCTAGTTGAAAATGATGCTACAGATCATGAGACATGAATTATGCTTTTTGATGGTGCCGCAAATGAGTTGGGACATGGAATTGGAGTTGTACTAATTTCCCTAAAAGGAAAGGTATTTCCCCTAACGGTCAAATTATCTTTTGAATGCACTCATAATATCGCTGAATAGGAAACCTGTATTATGGAACTTCAAGCAGCATGTGACATGAGTACTAAAAACTTGAAAGTTTTGGGTGCCTTATAACTAATACGTTGCAAATTTATCTCAAAATTTTGAGAAAATTTCATTTGACCATGTTCATAGGGAAGACAATCGAATGGAAGATGCATTAGCCACTCTGACAGTGATGTTTCATCTTAACCTTGAGTGTGAACTTTATCTAATCCAAATTACAAAGCAAGATGCACCGGCATAGTTCATGAATATTGAAAATGATAAGCCATGGTATTTTGATATCAAGTAGTACATAAAGTGTAGAGAATATCCATATGGAGATTCAGAGAATGACAAGCACATAATAAGAAGATTGATCATGATTTTTTTCTTAAGCGGTGAAGTTCTTTATAAAAGAAACCATGATATGGTATTCCTTTGATGTGTTGATGTGAAAGAAACAAAACAAATTATGACAGAAATTCATGAAGGAATATGTGGAACACATGCTGATGGACATATAATGGTTACAAAAATACTTAGATATAATTATTATTGGACAACGATGGAATAAACTGCATAAAATATGCAAGAGAATGTAAAAGATGTCAAATTTATATGGATAGGATCCATTCAACAGCGTCTCTATTGCATGTCTTGTCAGTACCCTGACCGTTTTCTTTGTGGGGAATGGATGTTATTGGACCCATTGATCCTAAAGTCTCAAATGGTCATCGTTTTATTCTTGTGGCCATTAATTACTTCATTAAATGGATAGAGGTGGCATCTTACTGCAACGTTACAAGAGGAGTGGTGCTCAAGTTTATCAAGAAAGAGTTGATATATCGTTATGGTCTCCCAGAGGGTATTATTACGGATAATGCCAGGAACCTTAATAACAAAATGATGGACAAACTTTGTGAGCAACTGAAGTTCAACCACAGAAATTTGACTCCATATCGCCCCAAGCTGAATAGGGCAGGGGAGAAACGTTGAGATTTTTTTAAAAGGAAATGGTACACTTTTACTGTACAAAAATCTTTTAATTTGATTGTCATTTGGGAGGATTTGAGAGATTGAGAAATGAACATTTTCTCCAAATCAAGGTATTTAAATTATTTTATATTTTTTTTCTCAATTGGATGTTAGTTGATTTGGTTATTACTGCATATAGCATGCTGTTTTATTTATTTGGCATACTGCCTTAACATCCTGTTGGCATCTTGCCTATGTAATTTATTTAGCATCATAGATTATTTACTTGACATCTTATTTTTTTTGCATCATGCTTTGTATTGCATCAGACTCTAGCATGTTGCCTTACTTATTTGACATCCTGTCTGTATTTTTATTATTTGGCGTCCTACAAATAGCATGCGGCCTTATTTATTTGGCATGTTGCATTCTATTGGCACCGTACTTGCGTTATTTATTTGAAATAACATGAGTTATTTATTATTTGACATGTTTTTTTTCTGCATCCTGCTTTATTTTGTCTTTATTTATTTGTTTGCTTATATTATTTTTGTATTTATTTTATATCTTTATTTATTTTATTTCACTATATTTTTTTTATCAATCTTTCTATATTAGTTTATCTCAATCTCACAATATTTTTTTATGTCACTGTATTATTTTATCTCAATATCGCTATATTATTTTATCTTACCATATTACTTTATTTATTTCACACTCTGCATGTGATTATTTCACAACCTATATAATTATTTCACAACTTATATATTTCTCAAATTTTACACTATTTTGTCATTATTATTATTATATTATTTTTCAATTTGAATATAAAAATTTAAATCGAAGAAAAAGTATTGTTTTTTATGGATTTTATAATTTAAATTCCATGAATACATGAAATTTCTCCATTTGAATTTTAATTAATAAATTGTATTTAAATTTACAAAAAAAAAAATCATATTTAAAATGAGACTGAGTAGTGCTTTCTATGAATTTATTAATTCTTAGATACATGAAATTTCTTATTAGACACTAATGGTGGAGATTAAATATAAAAATTTAGTATTTTAATATTCTTGAGGTGAATAAATAAAAAAAAATCCTTTGAAACAAAAAAATAAACTTCAATTTTCTAATGGCTCTTATGTCACCCATAATTATCAATTCATGCTTAGGTTTTATTTTCTTAGATGTGAATTGAGAACTATGAGACATTTAAAAAAATAAAATAAAAAACTTTGTTTTGTGAACCTTCTTTAATTTAGTTTAAAAGATAAAATTGGGTGACCATTTTATAGGTGTTGTAAGGTGCTGACACCTTCCCTACACACAACTTACTTTCAAACTTAAATCTCATGAATTTACATAGACCGTCTTTTTTTTTGTGACCAATCACACCTAATATGGTTGGTGGTGATTTCAAACCTATTTATTTTTCAAAATTAAATAAACGAGGATGTCGACCGAACCACGTCGCGACCACGTCTCGATAATGAGTATATGTAATATACGCTATTAGTAAAATGATCGGATTTTAGAAGTACATTAGATGAAAATTAATGGAAACATTTGGAAATAATTTAATTAAATTCATAATTGATTTATGAATGCACCAAATAAAAGTTTGAAACAACATAATAAAAATCTAATATAAAAAAAATTAAACTAGTTAGATAAGGAAAACTTACATCACTTTTGGTTATGCTCAAAACATCCACAACAGCCACAATTAATGTGTCTCTTGAACTCCATTTAAAAGAAATTCTAATTTTTTTGGTCTACCAACTGAATGTCTTATAGTTAGTAGGAGGATGACAATGGATGAAACATCATCAGGTACTTGTCATTGTCTATGATCACCTAAAGGGTATATTAATCCTCTATATATTGAACTAAACGTTCTGTTTAAATAATGATGTGAAACATATGGCTTTATTGACAGATACTTCATGGTCAAAATAGCACATGCAATATAGCAAATCCTACAAGTACAAATCTTCAAAGGCAAGTACACAACATATTGAGATGTGTAATGGATGACTTGGTTTTTCATATTGTTGACGGGATTGACCTACGTTAGTAATTAAATAAAAAAATGAATGAGGTATATAAATGATTACACTATGTATATAGAAAATATGTAATGTGTAAATAAATTAAATATACTTTCATAGATCGACTAAGTTCAATATGTTTCTTTAAAATACCTTCAATTATTTTTGTAACTTGTAACTTGATAGTCTGCTTCATTTATTCACTCAAAAAACCATCTTTGCAGCATCATTCTCAAAACCTCAAGCATAAAACATATTGACAACTCCCTAGCCTTGATAATTATATTATTTAAACTCTTAGATATATTAGTAGTCATAGAACCAATCGATTGTAGTTCCTCACATATACCAGATATATTAGATTCAAACAAATGTATTTGGTGTTCAAAGTCAACAACATTATAAGTCTTGCCACATGAATAAAACACGGTATCGACTATTGATCTATACTTCAACTTCAAATTCCTAAGTAAATGAACCAGACACATGCAATGTAGAACGTTGGAAAATACTACATCTATCGCTTTGCATATACTTTTGTGCTGGTCAGATACTAAGACAACGTCATTTCTACCACCAATTATTCACTTCAATTGTTGCAAAACCATGTCCAAAAGGAATCATTTTCAGAATCGGCCACACAAAAAGCTAGTGGTAATATTTGATCATTGGCGTCAAGACTTGAAGCAGATAAAAAAGTATCTCGTACTTATTCTTCATGCTTGTTCCATCAATAGATATGACTGGACGACAATGTTGCCAACCAGAAATAGAAATAGATAACACCATGAAGAAGTATTGAAATCTACCATCGGCATCACATCAACTTGGTATTCAATAACATAACCTATATAGCGTATGAACATGAAAAATATGAACATTAATGGTATGGATTTTTAATGAAAATAAATTACATATATACTGACATATATTATCAATATACCTAGATTGTTAAATTGCAACATGTAAGCAAATTTGACTATCATCTTATAGCATTCCTTCGGAAAATCTCTTATCTCATCCAACACAGCCTCACATGCACGTCATGCTTTTTGGTAAGATATGCTTAAGTCATGTTCAACACCAATGTAATGAACTATATCTTTGGAAGTGGACAATTCAGAACCAGCTAAACTTATTTTGTTCTTTATCAAGTCCTTGATAACCATAAAGGTAGCATGTCTATAAACTGTTAGTGGAACATCAACTGAATATATATGTTTAGAATCGAACCTAGTAAAGAACCCATAATGTACTATCCTCATGAAAACAACAAGAAGCACGCAATGACCATTTGCAATCTTCAATTAAGCACTGAAAAATCAACACTTTCTTCTAAAGTATTGAAAATTGTCTCTAATAGCAATGACTTGAACGAACTATTTCAACAAAGATTTGGTTGAAAACATGTCGTAGATTTTTAGTGCAAAGTTGGAATCTATCTTAGACATATCTATGTTTTAAAAAATGACCCCCATCTAAATGGATTTTAGTTTAAAATGAACTTGAGGATGATGAACCCAAAGAAATCGCTAAAAGGCCAACAAAATGAACAATAAAGGTAATATGTTGTTCAACGTTCGATGTTATTATATGGTAAACCCATTTAACATCATTATCATTCCTTATAGCCAAATCATTCTTAAGATATTCTATAGGACCTAGGCAAAGGTATATATCAATATTGTTCATATCAATAAAACTACATAACTTGGATCTAAGGACATTGTTCAATTCTTTATAGCACATATGTTCATCAACTATTATTTTGGAAATACTAAAACTAATATAATTGTTAGATTCTTTGAAAGAACCATCAAAATAGACTGCAATTCTAGCCATCCTGCCAAAAAATATTAGAACTATATGTCACTAAATATTAATGTTGTAAATAATATGGGGTATATATACTAAATTACATAACAAAACTATTACATTTTAGGGATATATTAAAGTATATATTGTTCATTTAAAATATATATAAAGTAATAGTATTATAGATACATTGAGAATGTGTTGTTTACTACTATTTTAGTAATATTTACTATATAAACTTATATATTAAAATCAAATTCTGTCGGAATTATGTAGTTTACTACATGTAGTTTACAATATATTCAAAATGTAAATGTAAATGTTATGACTAACAATTTAATATTACTATTTGATAAACAAAATAACAAAAAAAGTTACTGAAGGGATAAATTCAGAGGTCTTATTGTATATCATTACATATGTGATATTGTATATATGATATAGTATATATGTGTAAGCGATATAATGGAATAAAAAGTTAACACGTTCTAGGAAAAGATTGATGTAATGGACTGGCATATATTGAGAGGAATTAAAGAAGACAACTAATTGAAAGTTTGAAGAGAACGAAAGGACGAACTAAATTGAAAATCAAATAGGAAACGGTGAAGAACGATATTGAAAACACTGGAATTGATGGAGGAAAAGACCGAAATTGAAGGATGAAGAAGTCTTTGCCGGCGCCGGAAGAAATTTCTCATATTCTTAACGTGGTGATGAAAATAGTGATATAAGTTTATATTTAATTTCTACATTATTCTATATTAGAAAAAATTTCATTTTATATTAAAAAAATAAGCTATTTCCATAATAAAGTTATACATTAAGGAAGTTATCATTTATCTAATAAATTTATGTTTAATGTGAATAAAGGAAATAATTTGAAATTAATTTTGAAAATAAAATATAATAAATAATGAAGATAGGTTATAATTGTCCTAAAAATATACAAAATTCTAATAAAAAAATAAATTTTAAATTAGTACATTTGTAAAATTTCGTATTAAATTTAAATCTTTTCTCAAAATCTTTTGATAAAGATTTAAGATTTGACTTTAATTCACGGTCCTAAACTTGAATTATATTACATAGCTAGACTTTCACATAAGTTTGTTTAATCTTATACACATTCTCTCTTATTAAATTTTGTATTTGTGTATAACTAAATATTAATAATAAAAATTGGTATTGATATTAATATTGATCCTCTTAAAAAAAATTTGAAGTCACTAATTACAATATATATTTTTTTTTCATTTAATGATTCTTATTTTATTCATTAACTTATCGAATATATATCTCCTAAATTAAGGAATATGTCCATCTAGGTTGTTTTTTTTCTCCATTTCTTTTTGAGTCCAATCAAGAATAAAATATCTTTTAATAATACATTTCGTTTTAATAATATTTTTTCAATCAATTTTTAAAAAATGCATTATTTTAATTTATCAAACACTACCATTTTTTTAAAATAGTTTTTTGGCAAAACTAAACACTTTAGAATCTCAACCAAACACATTCTTAGTTTTTGGATTGTTTCTATTTGTAGTTAGCATTGTTTCATTATATTTAATTCAAATATTGATAGTTGTGTTATTTTTATATTACATACATACTCAGAATTATTCTATGATATATTCAACAACCATATACTTCTTACATTTAAGAAATAAGAAAATGTATATTGTTCTTGATTTAAATTGGCGTGTTTCAGGATATACTTTTCTTTTTTTTCTTTTTTCCACCATATTCTTACAAACCTACGTTATTTTACTATATGTGTCATATATATATATATATATATATATTTTCATATATACTAGGAATTGACAAACATTTTATCTAGTTAATTACTATACATGTTGCATCTGATTTAGGTGTTTATATATGTTGTGTTATATTCACCACATTTTTTAATTTTTATATTATTTCACTACATGTAGTTTTGAATGCCACTATTTATTATGAGATCACTTACCTAATATATATTTTTTCATATGCGGTCTATTTCTAATATGGTTCCATACACTGGTGGATTTAGTATACGTGTAGGGGGATTCGAGCCCCCCATCAACTTTATCGTCTTTATATAATATGTATAGAGAAAATCATTTAATGGTTAATATTTGTAGGCAGTTTAGTGGTAACTATTTTCGTCAACCTCTCTTCCAACCAAAGTTCAAATTTTACTTGTGTAGTTTTTTTTTTAGATTTAAGTTACAACTTGAAGCCCCCTCTCAAAAAAATTTCTGGATCCGCCACTGGTTTCATAGTGGTGTTCCGGCCTTTTCCTTTTTCAGTTAAAAACGGTCAAAATTGTTAACTTGGTGAACATGACATTTGAACTTAATTTTTGTGAAATATCCTAGTATATTAAGCTAAAACTAACGACTTTACAAGGCAAGAAAAAAGAATCTCTCAATGTCAATTGTCAAAACCATTTGTTGTGAGATACGTCATTGGGAGAAAGCCAATATTCTAACGTCCTATAGCAATAATTGGGAGTTCGTCAAAACTTCACCATCGGGAGCTCCTTTAGATTAGATAAATCTTGTTCTTAACTCTTGATGAATACAATATAGGTAGTGAGAGTTAGGTATGAACTTTCAATGAATAATAAAGTCGCATTGGAAATTAGGAAGAATTCTTGATGCCTCAATTACTGTATATCCAAAGATGAACTTTAAAACTTTTCTTCTCTGCTTCAGATCACATATCACACCGCACTTGCCTTTTAATTTCTTAAAAATTTGTTTGTCGCCACTCCAAACGAGTCACCTACTTACCAATTTTTCTCCTATAATTGATTCACCTGCTGCCCGTCACCCCTATTTCTCCTAAATCTGATCGTTTCCTTCTACCTCCGATGTCGACCAACGTTTACATTATCCACCCTCGATTTGAAACACTAAGCACATTGCCCTCCTTTTCTCTCTTATCTTTGTTCCTCGTCCTATATAAGCCAAAATCTTGGGTAATGCTCCTATTTCTTTTGCAAGATTTAATTTTTATGTTATTTTAGGTTTAAATCTTTCTTATTTTTGTTTTTTTTTTCTGCAGCAATTTATTCTATTTACTTTATGTGTGTACCCTCATTCTATTTTTTTTATTGTTGTGAGGGGTGAGTTAAGTTGAGCTTAATTGCGTAACTTGTTTTGGAGCCATGAATTGGATTTTTTATCTTTGATTGAACTTTTTGCTTATTTGAATGTTGTGAGAGATAAGTTGAGCTTTGTCTAACTAGTTTTGAGCCTTCATGTTTATTTTGGTAATTCAGTTTGCTTATTCGAATGTTTTGAGGGATGGATTAAATTTTGTGTGTTTGGTTGAATTTAGAGAGTTCATTATATGATTTATTGAATACCTGTTTTAGAGGGAGTGAGGAGATAGACAAATATGGATTTGCTGATATCTCCCCATCCGCATTGCTAACTTTTGTTTGATCGAACCAGCAAGGTGTGGCGTGGCAAGGTAGGATAAGAAATAAAATAATAATATTATTTATTTTATTTTATTTTTAATTAATAAAATTATTTTTCAAAAATTTTTCCTTGAAGCTTTGAAACTTTGAACACAGTAAAGGAGGCAATGAGATTGTTAGCATTGAGATTTTGTGATGTGTTGAGGCATCATTAAATGCATAGAGGCATTAAGCTTTGACATGACTGTTAAAGCATTATGATTGTTGAGGCATTACCGATCCCATGGATTATTGCTTTTATCACTATTGAGACATTATGAAACTCACCACTTTATATAGTCCTCATTCTCCTCTCGTTTCAAACATCTGAAATCACATTTTCTTAAAAAAAAAAAAAAAAAAAAAATCTCACTAAAAAATCTTCTCTCATTTTTTTTAGCAAAGTCTTTCAATAGTGTTTGCTTTCCTATCGATTCTGGTATAGCTTCAATCAAGTACTTTTGGTTGTTTTATGCTAGAGACAACACGAAATTTCAATAACTATTTGCAGTTCAAGTAAAGTAACAAAACGTTTTAGAGAGAGCATACATGATCCGCAACTTAATCTATCTAGGCATCCAAACATTCAAATGCATAATTGTTGCTTCCAGTGCTTACACCAATAGTTGAAAATTTGATCGGCCATAGATATAGATATTGAACTAAAAAAAAAGTCAATTTGATCATCATTTAGGATGTGTTTGGATTGATTTTTGAAGTGTTTATTTTTTAAAATAATTTGTTTTAAGATAAATTGAGGTGTTTGACATTGGTTTAAAATAAATTTTAGAAAAATGAGATTATGAAATAAATCATTTTTGTCTCACCCCAAACCGTATAGCAACGATAATGCCAAAGGAGTAGAAATAGGATGCGAGTTTGTTACAACCTTGAAATTTTCTTATCGCAAAAATCTTATTTTCAACTCTTTTTATACTATCAACAAAACTCAAAACCCAACGGTAGTCAACCTAAACGCCAAGTATAATAAATACCTACCGAAACATATATTTTATTAATAACAGGCGTTTGATACATAATTACAACACTTTGACTAAATAACTAATGCTTAACTATTTCCAAAACGTCTGGAGTCACAAATCCTTCAACCTTCTTCTCTACTTGGCCTAAGCGCCTGATCCTGGAAGATGTGAGTTTTAAAACGTAAGTCTAAAAGACTTAGTGAGGTTTTATGAAATCCTTTTCGCAATACCTTTTCATAAACATCATTTCACATAAATAACATCAAATCATTTCATCTCGCATAAACATTTATTTATGTTTAACAAACAAATTTATAACATAATAATTTTACGTAAACACATTAGTTAATAGTTATTCCTTTTGCCAAGGATCCTGAATCGTTCTCTACTCTTGATCTAATTATCTCGCGTTTGAGTACTCGATCAACAACATCCAAGAACATACAGATTCGTTCTTGTTGCTTAGGCCGCTAAGCTTTATACGCTCATTTCAACGCATAAACTAGCTTTTTATCACCATTTAATCCATACACCCTATGGTGGCCTTAACTCTTTATGTGCACATAAAAGTTAGCATCATCTCAAGGAATCAACTAATGGTTTGAAAACCATTTCATAATATTGAAATTGTAATCATCGAATCAAGTTTTAACATTATAAATCATGCTTGACAACATATAAACTTTTCATATAAATTTCTTTATTAAACACTTTCTCATTTGAAATCATCTTCCAAAATAGTAAAGCAAAATCACAAAACTTTTAAGAAGAAAACTACTCACTACAATTTAACAAAAATCCTCCTCTTCCTTCTCTTCTCGTGGAGCCTTCTCGCAGAACAAATTGCCTTACTTAACATTTTGTTTTTCTTCTTCTCACCAAAGCAAAACAGCAGCATTTTAACTCTTTTTCTTTAATAAAATCTTTTTTGTGCTTACTTAATGACCAAGTCCTCTATTTATGGAGTCCTTAAACTATCTTAGTCATGCTTAAACTTTTCTCAGTTTGCTAGCTTCTGCTTAAAACTTTACACGTGTAAATTTAATATTCAATCCAACCATGCTTTAACTTCTTAATCTTACACGTTAACCTCTGTCAAATCAGATTTGACATTTTCTTCGCCGAACCTTACTTCTCACTTAACCTCATACCACAAATAACTTTAACCACTTAACACTTCTCGCGAATAATCTTATTGTGTGATTATATTTTTACTACAAGAAACATTCCTCACGAACTAACCAACTTTTACTCGCTTAGGACACTTATCGTGAACTTAAACTTTAAGGCTTCCTCGCAGACTTCTTCATCAAAAAATCCTTGGTTCTTATCGCGAAGACTACTCAAACGCCTAATCGTTTTAGTCAAAACTTAACTTATTTCTTTTGAAAGCGTTTAGACTTATAGATTCTACTGCAAACCCTTCTTTTCTCAAAACTTCCTTGTGGATTAACTTCTTAATCGCGAAATTTATACTTAACCATAAAAGATTTTATCGCTTAATCCTTTCCATGGATTTATTCAAACTCCAACTTCTTTAATATAGCCGAATTTTACTTCCTATACTCAAATAAAAAAAAACGAGTCTTACAATTTTAGAGAAAACACATGCAACCAAATTTTAGAATAAATCTTTATTGGGTGTTTAATGAGGAATCTACCAAATATCTATTTTCTTCTTCTATTTTTTATTCCTTTTTATTATTTATTTTTCACTCTATTGTTCTTTATTATTATTATTATTTTTAAATACTTTGAATATTTTATCAATGTGTGTTCATATACATTTAAATACAAGTGTTTGCAAATGTTTCTCTCTCAACCAAATCTAATTTGCCTTAACATTGTGAAAGAAATCATGAGGACATCAATAAAAGACATGATCATTTGGTTTGTATAATGAAGATAAATGTAGAACGTGATTGAATTGCACATTTTTTGTTTAGTTGATATTATATTGTCTCAGAAAAATTATTTATCTTATTTATATTTTGTGGTTTGAAACCAATTGTTTTTTTTTTCTTTTTATGGTTATGTATTTACATTTCAAGTTATTTGTGCTTCTAAAATTGAATTGTCCAAAAAAAAAATTAATGTTTAGTTTCAAGTAACTAAAAAATTAATAATTTCAAGATAACATGCGATTAATTTTAAAATATATTTATGAAAAAAAATTCAAAATATGTGTATTCGTTTATGAAATTAGTTTATAATGTTTAATAGTCTTTTATGGTAATTTGACACAAGTATAAACATTATTAGTATAGAAAAAACTAAACACAATTGTTTGCATATAAACATTTATAGAAATGTTAAACCGAACTAAGTGTTTAGATTTTAAACTCATTTTAAAAAAAATATATATTCTTAAAAGAATATTTTCTTTTATAAGCCATTCAAACGAAAATTGTGATCCTTCATATTTAGAATGGGTGTTAATTCAATCACTTAAATTCAAGAAAAAGGTAACATAATGTTGAGGTGACCATTAAATAAACTTAGTTAACTTTAATGATATTAAAAATTAATGCTAATATTAGATAACATGATGAGGTTTCATATAACGATGAGATAAATATCTTATCAATTCTATAAGGAATGTAAAATCGTTTTTAGGTTTTTTAGGTTTTTTAACGTAAAATTCTTAACAATTGTGTGCCTATTAAATAAAGAAAAATTACATATATTTTTCTAAATATATTTTTTAGGAGGTGACTCTTTACTCTTTTTTATTTTGTGACAACCATGTCATTATTCAACTTTTATGAATGCTATACCAAAAAAATGTCACACGTTTTAATTTATTAATCTGTTTCTAAATGAAACAAGGAACATCCTCGTTTAGATCTAGAGCAAGGATAGTTTTTTATTTGTGACAAGAAATTAACTTCAAATAATTTTTCTCATTCCCATTTCAAATTTGGTTTTCCTCTCCTGAAAAGAGGAAGAGGAACTTTTGGAAGTTACAAATTGAGCTTCTAGTACAACGATAGAAGATATCTTCTGAGAATGTTGAGGATCGATCATGGATGGTGCACTTGTTGGAAGATGGGGTGAAAGAGAGATAAATAAAAGAATCCTACACAACCAAAAATATCATCATTATTTTAGTACACTTCTTGTTGAATTCAATGATGCACACAATCATCGGATGTGAAAGAAAGTAAAAAAACAAAACAAAACAATGAATTACTTGATGACTTAAAGACAATGATTAAGCTAAAAACAGCGAAAACAATAATTAGACTACAAATTAAGTTAATCCATTTAATCAAATAAATAAAAGAAAATGGAAGCAACTATCATAACACAATTATCTTATCGTTGGTCAATTAACTGTCAAATAAATTTATGAACCATTTTAAACACTTTTCTGAAATAAAAACAAATTAGAAGCTAAGTGTTTAAAAATCTGAATCAAATAAACACACGTAATCGAAATTAAATCTGGTCTAATAATAATGATTGGGTTATCCAACAATGCAACTTGGCATTTATATTAAGACTAATTGAATTCAATGCATTTAGTTTAGAAAAAAAATTCTTCACGTGGTATTTAAAATGGATTATTAAATGCATTATATATCTATAGATGGTGGGAGTTTGCTGAATGGATGATCTAAAAATTAGACAAAAGAATATCAAATGATTCCGTTTTCGAAAAAAAAAAAATCAAATATTCATTTGTTGACGTCAAATGTGGATAAAATTACCCTCTCACTCTCTCTTATTTTTATCAAATTACTACTCTTGCTCAATGTCAATGTCATCTTGCTTTCTCACTCTCGATTCATTGGAGTGGATCAGATCGAAGTTGCTCGTGTGGACTCCTCGTGCTGAAAAAGAAGAAGATGCAGAGAGAAAAAATAGGGGAAGAAGGATGAGCGGGCCAGAAGGGAAAAAAGAGAAAGACAATACCCTAATTTCAAACAATAATGACATCAGCAAAGGAACATTTCAATTTTTCTTTTTATTTTTTTAATTAAACATTTTTTTTATCAATACGTTTTATTTGCAAAGCAATCTCCTCTACATTATTTTAGTATGTTGTGTAAGATCTTTATTGATTTAGAAATCTATGGTACTGTGAAGTAAAATTTGTTATTAATATTTTTATTTATTCGCTATTAATATGTTGTCAATGGTAGATCTTTTCTAGTACATCTATATTTTTATCTTTCTATGAAACTGAGGTTTATATTTAATAGTTTGATATTGAAAGTGAGATTGAATAGTCTTAATTTTCAAATTATAAGTATAAATTTTATTTTCAACTTTATGAAAAAAGTGACAATAATTCCATAAGGAGGTTTACTTTATGGTTTAATTGGTCTACTAGGGGTCATTTTGGAAACCGACAAACCCATTTTTTCTTTTGATTTTGAGCAAATAACATTTTTTGCACGTGCATGGTATTTTACTCATATTCCTTGATTATAATTATTTCGTCTTTAAGTAGTAATTAATTTGGGTAATTATAAAATACCACAACCTTTAATTATTTTCCACCTTCTAACGATAGAACAACTTATATCATAACTTATTCCTAATATCTAGGGACTCAACTAATCATATAACTTTTTAGAACCTTATTTCATTCTATTAATTTCAAAATAACTAAATTCAATTTGAATTTCAAAATAACATTTCAAATTATATAAAAATTATATATTATTTTTAAATTACGTTTCAAATTATATAAAAATTATTAATTTTTTTACTTGATCAATAAAAAAATATATTATCTTTTAAAATTGATTAACCTCCAGTGAAAATTGGTTGAGATTCTTAACATAAAGTTTTAATCCTAACCCTTAATTAAATTTCAAAATAATAAAAGATCATTAATTATTTTTTTAGATTAACAAAAATAATTATTTTTTTATTAAAATTGAATAATCTAACTTCTCAAAATAACAATAATTGTTTGAATATCAAGATAATCCAATTATTAATTATTTAGAAATTCAAAGAATGTGAACCATTGAATTTGTTTTAAAATAACATTAACCCTTGATTAGTAGTAGATAACATGCCATAAAAATTTGGGAGAATTTCAACATAACGTTTAATCTTAACTCTTAATTAAAGTTCAAAATAACTTAAAAGGCTTTTCAAATTAACAAATTATTAATTATTTTTTCAAATTAACAAAAAGATATCATTTTTCAAAATTGGAGAATCTAACTTGTTTTCTATTTTATCTTAAAATAAGATTAATTATTAATTATTTTGAAATTGGGAGAATCTCAACCATTCATTTTGTTTTTAAAGATAACGTTTTAATCTTAACCTTTAATAATTACCAAATAACGTTAATGAAAATTGGGAGAATCTCAAATTTAATCTTAACCTTTGAAAAAAGCTACATAAAAAAATAACGTTTTAAAAATAGCAATTAAAAATAGTTTCCATATTAGAGCTTCTTTTATTTTTGAAATTTGAAGTCAGCTTGTGTCCATCCTGTCCACTAAACTAATTGTCTGTCATGAACCCTAAACTGTTAAGAGTCTTGTTCAATGGTAAATGGGATGAAAATAATCGTTATCATAACTTCCATTTGGGTATAATGCATGTCCCATTGAACACGTCTTTCAACCACCTTGTTGATCCAATTCAATCCAATCTTTTTCCATCTTCTGAATATTTAATTTCTCAAATTACATTGTATCGTGATAGTTGCAGCAATCCTAATGTCATTACTATGTTGAAGACAAGGATGTGTTATGGTTATTGTCTCTCATTTTGAATTCCTCTTCTGATCTTGTTTCTGTTGTTGTCGACCATGTCCCATCTTGTTCATCAAAATTTTCTATTTCAGGGTCCCCATCAAGAACTTCCAATTGCACATCTAACGTCATTGATTTAGTAGATTTGGATTCATGTGCTGTAGACTTCGACATAAAAGAAGGTTCAATTTTTAGCAGCAAAAAGGCCTTGAAGAAAGTTGTTTATTTGTTTGTTATTCAACATAATTTTGAGTATAGGATTGTTCACTCCAATCAAACTTCTCTTAAACTTTCTTGCAAAGACACTTCTTGTCATTGGTTTCTTAGATCTTCTTTTTATAAAAAGAGTTTTTTATGGATTGTTTGAAAGTTTTTCAATGTTCATGAATGTGCTATCGACGTTGTAAAGAATTCTCATAAACAGGCAACTTCGTGGATAGTATTTGAGTGTATGAAGACTTTATTCAATATGAGTTCTATGATTCCATGTCGTCCCTTAGATGTAATAAGCTTTATGAAAAAAAAACATGGGGTTGATATTGGTTATGATAAAGCTTGGAGAGCATGTGAGTTTGCATTAAACTCAATGCGTGGGTCTTCAGAGTCATCATATGCGTTGTTGCCTACATTCTCCAATGCGTTGATTGAAAATAATCAAGGTATGTTTTACTTTATAATTACAGTATCATTAAATTAAATTAAAAAAATCTATCATATTTTTATTAACACATGTAGGTCTTGCTTTATAATTACAGTGTGTCACTGAATCATATTTATATATACATACTGTTACTTTTTTATTTAGGTACATATACAGCATAAGATGTAAATGACGATGGCACATTCAAATACTATTTTATGGCTCTTGCCGCTTTAGCTCATGCATGGGAGTATTGTTTTTCGATCATTTCAGTTGATGGTGAAACATTGAAGAACAAATTTTGTGGTACTATACTAGTTTCATGCACATTGGATGGTAACTCAAAAATTGTTCCCCTTGCATTTAATATAGTTGATTCAGAGAATGATGATTCATGGTGTTGATTTTTTCAAAATTTAAAAACTGCATTTGGTGAGCGTAGTGATCTTGTAATTGTGTCTGATGGTCATAGGTGTATTCCAAAGGCTATAAGTATTGTCTACAATTCAATTGAACCTGGGTTGTGTTGTTTTCATATATTTAAGAATCTTAAAAAAAAACTTACAAGTCAGCTCCAATTGAAGGACCATTCTATAGTTGTGCTAGGACCTATACAACTGTTGAGTATGAATATTACATGAGGCAATTGGATGATATTTCACCTTTCATAAGAATTGAATTAGAAGGATTAGACAAACATAAGTGGTGCAGGGTATTTTGTACAAAAAAAAAGGTACAATTTGATGACGACGAATATATCTGAAAGTTTGAACAATGTTCTTAAGGATGTGCGTGAACTACCTATTATTGGCCTTCTTGAATTTATTCGAAGTTTGATTCAACAATGGTTTTATGAACGTCGTAGTAATTCTAGTTTTCAACATTCAAATTTAACCTCTTATGCAGAAGGTGTGATACGAGAGGCATTAAGGGATAGTAGGTCAATGGTTGTGAGTGGTGTACTAGTTGTTTATGTACTTACTTAATTAATCATACTTATATCTCACTGATTTAAATTATTTGTATTTTCATTACAGAGATATCCCATTAACCAACATGAGTTTGAAGTCCATAATGGTACCAAACAATATTTGATCAACATTCTCACTCGCAATTGTTCCTATCGTCGTTGGGATCTTGATGATATACTATGTTTTCATGCTTGCAATGCCTTATCTTTTTGAAGCCTTGGATTGGAATCATATACACATAATTTTTATCATGTTTTCCAATTCAATTTTATTATATAGAAAGGAGACCTGACCTATTGGTAATGTGCAACAAATTTCCAATCTATATAGTTCGACTGATGACCCTATACGTCCTCCTCAAGTGAAACGTCCATTTGGAAGACCAAGAAAAAAAAGGATCAAATCTTGCTTAGAGCATAAGAAGACAATACGATGTTCTCGTTGTGGGGGTAGTGGTCACAATTCAAGAGCATGTACAAATCCAATACCTGATTGAGTTTGATTATTATTATTGTTATTGTTATTATTTTTTTTTTTTTGCACTTCCAACTATTGTTATTTGTTTGGAATATTTATTTAAATATTCTTTTTCACTTTTAGCTATTGTTATTCATTTGAAATATTTCTTTAAGTACCTTTTTTTGTCACTTTCAACTATCGTTATTTGTTTGGAACATTTATTAAGTAATTATGAAAAAGTTTTCTTATGAATTTTATTATGTTGATTATATATACATATACTTGAATTTTTAATTTATTATATATTTGTGATAATAGTTACACTGTAATTATCGTGAAATAAT
>JBBPDI010000015.1:4947652-4960659 GCA_037974545.1 Cucumis variabilis | reverse complement strand
TATCTACCCCAATTCTACCATTGACGACACCTGATACCCAAAATCTAACCAAATATAAAATAATATTATCTATCCATCCTACGTAAACAAAAAAACAAATAGTAATAAATACTTTCTTACAAAATTTGGCATCTATCTACAAATTTATATAGCGTAAATATGCATATAAACGAGAAAAATAATACTAATGTCAATGAAATGTTTTTGTTACTGAATATATACAAGAACTTTACGAGAAAAATAAATTGTGGATTTATGTGGGGGAAGTGTAAGAGGGAAAAAAACAATATAAATTCAATGGTTAGATTATAAAAAAAACACACACACACACACAATTACTAATTTTGTTCGCCTAAT
This sequence comes from Cucumis variabilis, assembly GCA_037974545.1. Taxonomy (NCBI): domain Eukaryota; kingdom Viridiplantae; phylum Streptophyta; class Magnoliopsida; order Cucurbitales; family Cucurbitaceae; genus Cucumis; species Cucumis variabilis. Next base: position 4,960,302 of record JBBPDI010000015.1, on the reverse strand, counting down.
CCCAACACTAGATGAGTCAAAACTTGTTCAATGAATGACTTTAATGACACATAACATATATAGACACACACATAAATACATGTAAGTTATACCGTATTCAATAAATTTGGGAGACATTGAGTACATGCGTAGAATCTACAAGTTCTAGCTTAAAATGAGAGAATGTAAAAGGAAAATGTCATTTTCAATGCAAAAATTAAAACTTATTCTTGGGTGAATAACCGTGCGAGGTTAGAGAGTTGGTTGGGTTGTTTGCAACTCATTGGGGTACGCCCCCTTGATGGACTTATATTTCACTTTGAAGCCTAGCCCACACATAGTTTGTTTTATTATGCAATTGTATAATTTTGACCGTGTGAAAGTGTGACTGCAACGCAGTATGAAAAATAGAAAAAGGCAAATGTCATGCACTTCGTTTCAACCATTTGGAGATAGATTCGTGGTCCAATCGAGTTAAATTTTGATACTATATTATTGCCATGAGAGTCTTTATTCTGAACAGTAGAGATTTCGTTTGGAACTATCTATAATGAGATTCTAGTGGATAGTTAGCTACCATATATTGTGAGATATTTCTGTTTTTCATTATTGTTATTGTCGTTTGTTGTCGAGATTATTATTCTCGAGATATTTGCCTTTATTTGTGACTAGAGAGAACTTTGTTGTACCCATTAAATATTAGAGTGGAGATTTAGACTTCGGTCGTTGGTTTTTTACTTCTCATGTTGGGGGATTTTACCATGTTAAATTCGTTATGTCAAATATTTTGATAATTATTGTTATTATTGTTGATTAATATTATATAAGGTTCACCCAAGAGTAAGATGATTGATCCAAGTTAAAGATGTTTGTCCCGACAAAGTGGTATCAGAAAGTTGGTTAATTAATTGGAATTTAATTGGAATTGTCTTGTGTTAAATATGGACATACTAGTTCAGCTAAGATGGTTATTCTTAATGGGTCAAATTATCAAGTGTGGAAAAGAAAAATAGAAGACATTGTATGTAGATGACTTGCACCTTCCAGTCTGATGAAAAAACTAGTAGAGAATGAGAATTATGTCATAGGAAAGTGTGTGGGTTTATGAGGCTATGGGTAGAAGATAATTTTCTAAACCATATTTGTGAAAAAAACTCATACACGAACTACGTGGAACAAGCTCGAATCGCTATGTGATCCTAAAACTAGTAATAATAAAATGTTTTTTTTATTAAACAGATGATGGAGTTAAAGTATCAAGATGAACCGCCTATGTTAGATCACTTGAATATATTTCAAGGTATTTTAAATAAGTTATCTAGGATGAATATCAAGTTTGAGGATGAGATACATGGGTTATGAGTTCTTGGTATATTGTTAGACTCGTGGAAAATATTTAGAACTTCCTTTTCGAACTTAGCGCCAAATGGTGTTCTAAGTAGTAAAAAGTAGCGTATTGAACGAGGAGATGAGAAGAAAGTCTTAGAGTTCTTCTTCATAGTCAGATGTTCTAGTTATTGAAAATAGAAGGATAAGTAAAAGTAATGGTCCGAGAGGTAATAACAAAAGCAAAAGCAAGAGTGACCGGTTTGTAAATGTTGAGTATCATTATTGGCATGAAAAAGTAGGGGTGTATGGCTGGGTTAGATCAGGTTTGAGGTAAAATATGGACCAACCCAAATTGTGGTTAGCAAAAAATGAACCTTATCAATTCAATATGCAAGGGTCAACCTAACCCAAAAATGTCAGGTTGGGTTGGCGAGTTGGTATTTTTTTTTTTCGTCTCTCCATAATTTTTTAGGGTTCAGGCAGTGATGACTGAAGTTGGATGGGAAACCAAAATAATTAGCTTTAGGTATCAAACCAAAAGAAATTGAAAGAAGAAGAAAACACTCTACCACAATGCATAAAGAACAGTAGAGGCAATAAAGCAAAAGAAAAAACACATGGAATAAAATATTCATCTCACACATTGCCAAAAAAGAAACAAACTCAACAAAGTTGGTAGCTAGAAATGTGATTTCAGGGAAAAATTGGTAGCTAGAAATGTAATTTTAAGGAAAGAAGAGATACCCAGATGCAAAATTGATAGGATAAAAAGCATGAAAAAGTGAAAGGAGAGTTCTATAGGAAGTGCCCAGCTAAATAGAGGTATATGGAAGTTTCACTATGGAATTAGCTATAAAGTATATTTTGTTTCATTGCTTAATAGGAAGTGCACAGCTAATTAGAGGTATATGGAAGTTTCACTAACCATCCCATTCTGTTTATTTTTATACAGTTTTACACATTTCTTGAAACAACTCTTGTCACTTTGTCACTATTGCCATACTTCTTAGGCTTGCAGCTAGTAAGTGCATAATTAAAAACTTTGTTTATCACTTAAGATATTTCTACATATCTCTAATTTTCTTTGCTTTTGCCGTACAATTTTAAATTTAACATTTGCAATGAGTGTTATGGTTTTTTTTTTTTATTTTGTTTTAAGTTACCTTTAGTTAGCTGACCTAGTATGGTTAATTCACAGTTTAATCTCATTAGATGTATCTTTTAGTTGATGTTTGTTTTTCAATCCAATCATGATAATAAGTACTGTAACACATTAACTCTAGGTGTACTGCAACAACTGTAACACTATAAATTAATACCTTATAAAATGGATGACAAAATTCAGATGAAGTATTTCAGCTTGATTTTGGTAGTTCTTCACAGTTTATTAAGAATTTAGAGTGATGCAAACAGATGTATTGGGGAACCTAGCTTTCTAAAACATGGAGGATCTAGTATGGAACCTGGTTTGTTCATATTATACTTTATAGCTAATTCGTAACGAATTCATATTTTAGTTCTTTTACTTCTTTCCATTATATCCACCAACCATTCGACACTATCCTTTTAGCTTACTTTCTTAAATTTTCTGTGATTGTCTGCTATATTCATGTTGTACTCTCTTTAAACAAGTTGTACTCTCTTGTCCTGTGATGTATACTTATATTCATGTTGTCTTTGTAGGTTCTAATGGAGCCGACAAAGTTCATGAAATCTCCTTCAAAGAAGCACTACAAGAAATAAGATTTTCTTCGATGTAGCAATGCATCGTCAAAAACCCTAACCAACGTAGCGGAAGGTTACTGCGACGTCACAGACGACGTTGGCAGACACGTCGGAGATACTTTGTCCGATGCAACTCACGTCAACGACGGAGAAAATTTTCCCAATGCACGTTGCAGCATGTCACAGATGGCTTTTGCAACGCGGTGTCACAAAAGACTTCTGCGACGTGGCGTCGCAAAAGACTTCTACGACGTGTGCATCGCAAAAGGCTTTAAATATATATTTTTTAATTAATTATTTTATTTATATATGAAAAGAAACCTACAAAATTCTTTCATTATTTATGTTCTTGTCATATATGGTTTGATGTTGTCGTTAATTAAATTAGTTAATTTTTAAGCGATTAATCGTTTTTGGAGAATGAAATTGGATAGAAGAAGAGACGGAGATGAACGATTTCGAGAAGGGAAAGAGGGAAAGTACAAGGAATGAGAAAGGGAGATGAGCGATTCGAAGAAGGAAAACATGGAGAAAGTAGAGGGAAGGAGAGAGAGATAGTGATGAATAGTAACAGAAGAGAAAGAGGGGGACAAGGACACGTCCGACGATGGCGAAGATGGATGGATGGCAGCACAAATCTCCTCCTTGCCCTTTTTCTTGGTCGATTTCCTCTTCCTTTCATTTTGCAATCGATTCTGTGTTGAAGGGGGAAGAAATAAAGTGGACTTTCTCTGACGTCTTTGAACACGTCGCAGAAGGATCCTTTCTCTAACGTCGAGTAACTAGTACATCGTAGAAAGGTTAAATAACGAATTAATTATTTAAACATTCTTCGACGTGCACCTGCCATACTTTTTTCGACGTTTGGTTCTTGTGCGTTGTAGAAAGTTGAGATATTAAATTAATTTTTAAACTTTCTGGGACGTTTGGTTCTTGTGCGTCGTGGAAAGTGAATGCATTAAATTTAATTTTAGACTTTTTATGATGTTTGGTTCTTGTGCGTCGCGGAAAGTTAACGTATTAAATTTAATTTTTATACTTTCCGTGATGCCTTGTTCCTTTGCGTCGCAGGAAGTCACTTTCCGCGATGTAACATAGTGTGCATCGTAAAAAGTGACTTTCCTCACGTAACATAGTGTGCGTCGCGAAAAGTGACTTTTCGCGACGTAACATTACGTGCGTCAGTGAAAGATGATTAACGACGACACACCTTTTGTCGACGTTTTTGGCATCGCAGTTGTTTCGATTTCTTGTAGTGAAGCTAATCGGGATCATCAAAACTCAACTTTCCAAAAAATGTCCAATTTTCGTCAATTCTACTCGTTTCTTTGCCTTATTTTCTATAAATATCCATAATTACACGTTTAATTCATTGTGTAATTCAATTCACTATTCTCTTCAAAATTAGCTCATTTCACTTAAATTTTTCATTTTCTCATTTTCTACAAATTTTTCAGAATTATTCATGATGCAAGGCTAAAATTCTTGAAATAAAGTGAGCTTAGGTGAATTTATTCTTTGAGAATTTCCTTTCTTTGATTTTTTTTTATATTGTAATTAGAGTTTGATTCAACTTTAATTTTGATGTAATTTTTGTTGGAATCATCATTTTTTTGTATCGAGAATTAGATTTTTTATTCAATTTCATTAATTCTTGTGATTTTAATTCTTGATCTTTGATTTTTTTTTATTCAATCTTTGTAAACAAGTTACCTAAGTATGTCAATTAGTGCAAGATTTATTAAATTACTTGTATCTACACAAAAATTATCTTGATTCTTGATTGTATCTCACGTATTCTTAAAATTGTTTGATGCCTTATGAATTTCTATTGTTTTTAGTCAATTCTTGGAAATTAATTGCATTATTTTTTAATGCACATAAGTTAAGTCTTATTTAATTCCTTAGTTGCAAAATTATGAATGATCTTGTAATTTTTTTTAAAGAACAATTTAAGAGTTTAGTTAAAATTGCAAGAATTAAACTAATCCTCCATGAAATTCATCTTTTTTCTTGAATTTTGATTCAAAATTCTCTCAAGATCATGCAATTTGAACTTGTGAAAAATCTTGAATAAAAAATCCCCTCGTAATTAAGCATGATTCAACTTTCTTTACCATCTTTGATTCAATAATAAGATTAGATCAATACCTAAGTTCATTCTTCACTTCTCTTCTTGGAATTTAATCTTCAATTTCTCTTATTGTGAATTGTATTGCAAATCAAATTTTCCCTTTTCATTCTTGGTTACATTCTCATTCTTAATGATTTTTCCAAATTATTTTCTATGCTTTTCGTTTCCTTTTTTTACTAATCTTATTCATTTCAAGTTTACATTCAAGAAAGCATCTATCCTACACTCGCTTGGGTTCGATACTCATGCTTACAATATCCTATGGTAAAAGCAAAGAGTAATCTACAAATAATTTTTTGTCAAGGCGGTCTAGGTAAGCACATTTCACAACCACTTTAATTTTCGAACACACTTATCACGATCTTACCTACATTGCATAATTCTTTCTTTTACGCATATGAATCCGTCTTTATTAGTGTTTCCTTAAATAGTGTCTCTGAAACTTGAACAAAGGGCTTTACCCTCTTTATGGCACCAGAGAGATTTCTATTTATTGGTTAGACCATAAATAAGTATTGGTCTATATCGATGGACACAAAAATATATCTACAGTGAGGAGAATTCAAGTGTGAGTCTTTAGTGAAGTGTACACATAGTTAACGAATATTGATTAATGTGGTTAATGAGTTTAGCCAATTAATCTCATATCATTATAGCTTCTAATCTGTAGGTCCATTAGGTTCTCTTCCTAGCTCGTAAAGGGTAATGAAATTTATTTATATTGATTGTAATTTTAAATGTTTAAATTTACTTTGGGAATTAATATAATGTATGGTGATACATTATAATATAAAGTTTATATTTTAATTAAAAATTATTATATAAATATAATTTTGGATATGATTCAAAATTAATTTATGAGAGATAGAATATTTGAATAAGTTCAAATATTAATTTAATGTGAATTAGATTCATATTAAGACTATAGGTTAAAATTCAATGTGTATATGATACACATTAAAACTAATGGATATGTGAGATTTATATTTGAATATGATTCAAATTTGGATTAAATTAAATATACGATATTTAATTTAGAAATTAATTAATTGAAGAGTTAACTAATAGTTTAGTTTAATATGATTTAATTAAATTAAAACGGTAGGTTATGTGAGAGATATTCATTTAAATATAATTTAAATTAAATATTAATTTAATTTAATTAATTATTTAATTTAATATTAATATTAATTTATTATGTTAATAAGGAACGTGTGTGGTTTTTCTACATTCCATCATTCTCTCAACTTTCTGAATTGCAAAAAGTTAAGAAAAGTTCTTGTAATTCTTTTTTCTTTTTTGCGTGTTGCATATTCTCTTGGTAGAATTTTCTAAAACAGATTTTCCTTGCAAATTTTGGTTACCACAGATTGATCTCCATCCTAGAGAATAGGGAGGAGGTCTCCGAGTTATGGTTCTCCAATTTGGTGTTTTGGTAGATTTAGAGTCGTTAACGATGTAAGTCTTCTTCCTCTGTAATTCTCTGTGTTAATTTCAAAGCATGCTTAATTTCAAATAGAAATTAATTTCTGTTTTATTTTTCCAATGTAGTTGTGAGACCCGTTTCTAATTTGAGTATAAGAATTTAAAATTTGGTTAAGTGTTTTAAAATTTTGCGTTTTAAAGAAGAGTAAATGTTTTGAAATAAGACTTCGTGATAAGTAAAATTTGGCTAAGTATTAAAAAGTTGACGTTTGAATCAATCTACGGAAAGGATTAAGAGATAAAATCTTTTATGGTTAAGTTTTACAATGAAGAAGTTAATCCTCAAGGAAGTTTTGAGAAAAGAAGGATTTGCAGTAGGACCTATAAGTCTAAACGCTCTTAAGAGAAAGAGTCTTCACGAGAAAAGGTTGAGTTATTGCTTTAAGACCTTCAAAAGCTATGTTGAGTGGTTAAAGTTATTCACGAAATGGAGTTAGGCAAGAAGAAAGGTCTGGCGAAAAGAATGTCAAATCTGATTTGACAGAGGTTAACGTATAAGACTAAGGATTTAAGCATGACTAAGTTAAATATTAATTTTACATGTGTAAAGTTTAAAGTAGGAGCTGGCGAACTGAGAAGAGTTTAAGTATGACTAAGCTAGTTTAAGGGCTCTATAAATAGAGGATTTGGTCATTAAACACTAAGATTTTGTTAAAAGAACTAAAGTGTCGTTGTTTTGCTCTTGCAAAAAGAAGAAGAAAAACAACGTGTTAAGTGATGTGGTTTGTTCTGTGAGAAGGCTCTGCGAAAAGAGAAGGAAAATGAGTATCGTTGGTAAAGTTTGGTGAGTGATCTTTCTTTAAAAGCGTTTATATGATTTCAAACATGTTTTGTAATGTTTAAAGCATGATTTTGATTATTGCGATTTAAATGATTGCAAATGGTATTCAAACCATTAGTTGCTTCCTTAAATGAGCTAACTATTATGTACACATAAAGTAAAAGGCAACCATGTAGAAAAGGCTTGCATAGTGAAGTGAAGTCGGCCAATGTAGAAAAGGATTGCATTGTGTTAGGTGACCTGAGCAATAAGAACGAATCTGTATGTTCTCGGATGCTATTGATACAGTAGTCTAAATGTGTGGTAATGAGACCAAGCATAGAGAACGATTCAGGATCCTTGGCAAAAGGAATGATTGTGACTAATGTGTTTTTATGCGAGATGATGTTTTATGAGAAATGTTTTGCAAAATGATGTGTTTATTGATGAACTGATTTGTGTTGAACCTTACATTCTGGCGAAAAGGTTTTATCAAATGGTATTGTGAAAAGGATTTTGTAAAACCTCACTAAGACTTTTAGACTTATGTTTTAAAATTTTATCTTTCAGGATTTGGCGTTAAGGCCAAGTAGAGAGAAACTGAAGTTTTCAAGGCGAGAAGCTACTAGGCATTTAAAGTTTTAGTTAAAGTTGTAAACTTTTGGTTAAGCGTTGCATTGTATTCTAGGTATAAGAACTCTGTTATTAATAAAGTATACGTTTTGGTTACGTTACTTATTGTACTTGGTGTTTAACGTTGGCTCCTGTTGCGTTTTGAGTTTCGATTGATAGTTTAAAAGGAGTTGAGAATAAGCTAGCCGATAAGACCAATTGCAAAGTTTAAAGCCAAATCCCATCCTATCTGTACTACTTCCTGTGTTCTGGTTGTTTTGCAAATTAAAGTGTGACAAGAGTGGTTTTTTTGGAATTCCCAAATTAAATTTAGGAATCGTTTTGTAAAATCTTCTGTTATGAAGGGCTTTCATTCTTTCACTTAACAGGTTGGTGTAGAGGATAGTGTTTAAGAGCAGTTAGAAAAAATAGTTATTCCTACAGATGTTTGACTCAGAAGATCTGTCAGAGATCGATGTCTATGAACAAGGGATTCACCTAATGAATATTTGCTATTGATTGACGAGGGTGAACCTTAGAATTAATGAAGAGGTTATAGAGGATAAGCACAAAAGAGAATGGAATGATGCAATAAAAGATGAGATGCAGTTTTTACATGCAAACGACACTTTTGAGCTTGTTAAGTTGTCTATAGGAAAAAATGCACTGAAAAATAAGTGGGTTTACAGAACAAACAAAAAGAACATACCTCAAAGCCATGTTACAAAGCGAGATTGGTTGTCAAACGATTTAGTCAGAAGAAAGGTATCGACTTTGATGAAATTTTTGCTTTAGTTGTCAAGATGTCCTCCATATATGTTGTTTTGGGTTTTGCAGCTAATCTTGACTTAAAGGTTGAGCAGATAGGTGTTAAGATTGCATTTCTTCATGGGGATTTAGATAAATAAATCTATATGGAACAATGGGAGGGTTTTGAGCAGAAAGGCAAAGAGCATTTGGTGTGTAAATTGAGGAAAAGTCTTTATGGGTTCAAACAGGTATTGAGACAGTGGTACAAGAAGTTTGAGTCAGTTATGGGAGAGCAAGGCTATAGAAAAACTAGTTTTGATCACTGTGTTTTTGTCTAAAAATTTTCTGATGATGATTTTGTTATATTATTACTCTATGTAGATGATATTTTGATTGTTGGCAGGAATGTTCCGAGAATTGATAGCTTGAAGAAACAATTGAGCAAATCCTTTGCTATGAAGATTTGGGACCATCAAAGAAAGTTCTTGGAATTCGAATAGTTCAAAATAGAGCATCCAAGGAGTTATACATGTCACAAGAGCAATGCATAAAGAAAATACTTGAACATTTCAAGATGAGTCGAGCAAAATCAGTTAATTCTCCTTTACCTAGTCACTCCAAACTGGGCAGTTAACAATAGCCCTTCTATAAATGAAGAGAACGAAGATATGAGTAAGGTCCCATATCTTTCAACAGTTGGGAACGTAATGTCTTCCATGGTATGTACTAGACCTAATATTGCTCGTGTTGTTGGTGTTGTTAGTCATTTTATGTCTAATCCAGGAAAACAACATTGGGAGACAATCAAGTACATTATGAGATATTATATTTAAGAGGTACTTCGAGTTTGAAGCTCACATTTGGGGATGAAAAGTCTACTTCAGGTATCTGATTCATATGTGGCAGGAGACTTAGACAGTAGAAAGTCTACTTCAAGTTAGTTGATAGCATTTGCAGGTGGTGCAGTGTCTTGGCAGTCAAGGTTGCAAAAATGTGTTGCACTTTCTATAACTGAAGCAAAGTATATTGCAGCAACAGAAATGTGTAAAAATATGTTGGGGATGAAGCACTTTGTACAGGAGCTTGGCTTTAAGCAACGACGATATGTGATATACTATGGTAATTAGAGTGCTATTGACCTTGGTATGAATGCTTCATTTCATTCCAAAACAAAGCATATTGACGTGAGATACCATTGACTTAAAGATGCTTTAAATGATGAATTGTTTAAGCTTGAGAAGATACATACTAATCATAATAGATCTGATATGTTGACAAAGAATCTACCAAGAGCGAAGCTTGAGTTTTGTCGTTCCACATTGGAAATGACAAGTTCCTCCTCAAAGTGAAATAGGGGGATATTTGATGGGCTTGTATTTCACTTTGAAGTTTAACCCACAATTTATTTAGGTTAATTTGTTTTATTATGCAATTATCTAATTTTGACAATGTTAAAGTGTGACGGCAACACAGTGTGAAAATAGAAAAAAAAAAGTAAATTCCATGAAATTTGTATTACATCCATTTAGGGATTGATCCATCGTCCAATCGAGCTGAAATTTTGACAGTATATTCTTGGCACGAGAGTCTCATTCTGAACAGTGGAAATTTCGTTTGGGAGAGCTCTCTACAGTCAGATTCTAGTGGATAGTTGGCTACCACATATTGTGAGATTTTTCTATTTTCTTTCTTGTTATTGTCGTCTGTTGCCGAGATTATTATTCTCAAGATATTTTACTCTAGTTGTGACTATGGAAAACTTTATTGTACCCATTAAAGATTATAGTGGAGATTTTGACTCCAGTCCATGGTTTTTTACTCCTCACATTGATAGGTTTTTTCACTTAAAATTCATTGTGTCAATACTTTGATAATTATTGTTATTATTGTTGATTAGTATTACATCAAGTCCATGCAAGAGTGAGATAATTGATCCAAGTTAAAGGTGTTTATCACAACACCCCTATCCTTCGACTGCGAAAGAGTATTAAAGAACTACGCCATTAAGTATTTAGAGGCCCTTACTATGATTTGAGGTTTTTTCTGTTATGTTTGTTGTCATCAGGACTCTAATCTTACTGAGCTTAATTACCATTTGAAGGAGATTTTGCCATTGGCTTCTGATGCCCTAGTCTTGTCTTTTGTCCGGTGTATGTGCTCATCGAACAGGGTCGCTCACCACCTTGCATGTGCTATGATAGATTAAGGTATTTTGGGGCATTGTTTTATGCCCCTTATTTTTTTTATCCTCTCATGAGGAATTTGGTTGGGTTTCTTTTAATGTGTTTATTTTGTTTTCCTTTGCATTTATTAAGGATGCTTGTATTTCGAACATTTTTTCTAGCTTAATGAATTTGTTTTTTCAAAAAGAAAAAAAAACTTCGTGAAGCACACACCTTTCTTCGAATTTCCAACATAAAGTAATTCATATATACCCGCACAACCAAGCAAATAAGGATAACATATTCTTGTTAAGGCAGACACATCTCCATGATAAAATTAACATTTCCTTTTATCTTCCCCCTGCTTCCTTCTCATGTATCTATATGTTATTATTTTGTTATGAAATCAAGTAAGGAATTTAAAGAAACGTAAGAAAAAAAATCAACAAACAGATATATATATACGTGGTTCACTAATATTGTGTTAGCTATGTCCACGTACCCAAGAGGAGACAATATTATTAGAGAGCGTTTTCAAAGTACAAATAATGTCATTAGATTAGAGAGTTAGTATATTGCATGCTAAATCAAATTTTGAACCTCACCAAAACGTGCACCATACTTGGTTTTTCGTAATGCTAGATGAAGAAATCAAAGTATTCCAACACTTGTGAATTTTGGTGGTCAATGGAAAAAATATCATTGGATACACTATCTTTTCAAGTGTTACTATCAATTTAAAAATGGAAATTTATGTATCTTATTAAGAGACATAACGTGCAAACACAACACATCAGACTCTAATATAAACTTAATGCAATTGTGCAATGCAGTCCAATAAACTCAAAAAGAACAATAACCTAATAAAAAAATTTACAACTAGCATTCAATACCAAAGTGTAACAATCTACAAGACTAAACCTCATTACCCACACTTAATTTTTACAAAATCCAAACTTATATGGCTATATAGACACAGTATACAACTCCACCACGTACTGTAAATAAAACTGGAAACTTCTAACATACTGTGGCAGTGTGTCAGGCACCAGAAGATCAATCTCTACTTGGAAAGTGAAAAATATTTTGAAAGGGTAAGCTATAAAGTCCAGTGAACGACTTGTGTTTATAAAACCGATATTCTTATAAATTAGCAAGTGATAGGATTATCAAACAAATAAATAAATCTGTAAAGCAAACAAACTCACGATTTTAATGTAAACAAATTTCTCAAATACTCAACAAGTGCATTTATAAATCTCTAGCAAGACATTTCATGTGTTTATAAGATTGTATAACTAACATGACATTATTGCGTTGTGTAGGACAAATTCCAGTTCAACCAACGTTTACTAGCTCTGCAATGTAGTGGGCTCCACATAGCGTATCCACTGTCTTTGTAGAGTGGGGCTCGCCCAACACTCACGACACATCATTTGTCATGGACTACACTCAATGTCCCAATGAAATCTTACTTGTGTGCACATTATGGCTGTTCGCGGTTTGGTTCGGTTCAGTTTGAAGCTAAAACCGCACCAAACCAAAAAATGAAAAAAAAATTGGAAACCGAACCAAACCGCTTATTTGTGTCAAACCGAATGGAAACTGAACCACTTATGCATAAATAAAACTGAATAAAAACCGAACCGCTTATGCATATAAATATTATAATTGAAATCCTTTATGAACATTGTACATAAATAATTCTACAAAG
>JBBPDI010000015.1:4922296-4947552 GCA_037974545.1 Cucumis variabilis | reverse complement strand
GGATTTAAGATTATAAAATTCAACTTCTCAATAACGACTTTATTGAACAGAATATGATTACAAACTACGAGTTTTAGAACAAAAAATTCCAACAACTTCAATAAAGGATTTCTCACAACTCACTCTATAACATTCACTCAAATTAGTCTTACAAGCTCATAAATTATGTCTAGTTTTTTTAGGAGGGTTGCTGGGTGTTTTAGATTCGATAAGGTTGGTGTTTTGGTTAAGAGAAGGCAAGAAGGTTAGTTCTCTGGTGAATCTGAGCAAGGTGCACTCCTGAAAGGCTATAGAACTCATCTTTTGGCGTTTTGCCCTGAAATTTTAAGGTACAAAATTCAATACAGTTTAGAGCAACTTCATAGTGGGACGTTGTGTCAAAAGAGTTATAGATTGTAACTAATGAGTTTTCCAAGTTGAGTCATGTATTTTGGATGAGAAATTAGGGGATGTGGGCAAAGTTGCTATGTTATAGAGATTATTTTGAAAATATTTAAGGGAACTTTTGGATATCTTCATGTTCAAGGGACTAAATAAGGAATAAATATAAATTTTTCAGATCAAGGAGGCTCAAGAAAAATTTACAATGAAGGATACATAAAAGTATTGCGAGTAACACCATGATTTCTAAATAATATTGTTAAACATGATTTCAAGCTTTCAAGCAATAACTCATGATTAACACAAGGATTTCCAAAGTATTCATTGGACATGATTTCAAGCTTTACAAGTAAAAATGTTTTGTTAAACACAAGTTCTTATACAAGCCATACTATTGATAAATGTTTACTGAAATGATATTTCATGTACATTATGATTTCATGTTTTCAAATGTTTTTGTGTCATGCACGAATATAACATGAGATTTTTAACTATAGGCCATTGATAATGTGTAGACATAGCCTCTTATATAGAACAATGAGGCCAAAACGCATAGGAAAAAGGTCAAAACACGTGGCTTGTGTTGTAAATACATAAGTATTCAAAAATATATTTTACATAATAATTATGCCTATTTTACATGATTTACAATGTCTAAAAGTAGGATAATAAACAAAAGAAGAAGCTAGTAAATCGTAGAGGTGTTTGCAAGAAAACCCGGTGAAAAGACCAAGTAGTTACTTGAGATGAACCCGTCTAACAAGTACAATTTTTGGACAAGGATCTATGTCATTACGCGAGGAAGATTCTCTTGAAGACAAGAAGAATAGTTAGAGATGATGTAACGTATCGTAGACTACTTTCGACGTGGCAAAATCAGAGGAATAGAAATTTTTCGTCCAAAAGTTGCCTCTATAAAGCCTTCTTCTTCATCAAAGAACACACGCCTATAGGTCAATCCTTAGAGAATGACGAAAAGGAATAGCTTTTTTGTCATCTCTACACATTTTCTTCTTCTTCTCCGATTAGTTGTAAGAGTAAGAGCTTGGCTCCTGAGTAAGGAATAATCAATACTCTCGTTGTTCCCTGACTTATAATATTTAGCATTCTGTTTTCTCTCTATTTTTATACTTCTTTGTAATATATGATGTTCATGTTGTAAAATGGCCGAAGGCCTACATTTTTTATATATACTACATTTTTATACCTTTTCAATTCATCATTTTTGTATTTTTTACTCGTCAATATGTTAGTAGTAGTTTAAGTTAGTGAGAAGTTTCAAATAAGAAGTCCAGATTATAATCCTTATCGCAATAGTTGAGCTGTGTTCATCGGTTGGCCATCGTCCATCGCTAACTACCCAAGAGGGCAAGTAACAAGGATAACACTAATGTGTGGAAGGAGGAGTTTGGCGACAAACACCACCTTTGCAAGATAACTTTCATCATTTGTGTTCTGAAAGGTGAACAAGCTTAAACATTAACTGACAAGAGGTTACTATTATTAATCGTGAAGTTCTATAAGTATTATAAGTGAATTCTTCTAGATATATCTTACCTAATTAAACACAGTCATTTGCATCCCAAATAGTGAGCAAGTGTGGCATCTAAACACTTTGAGAGAAGTTGACCTTAATCATGGGTTGGTTACTCAAGGTACATCGCATCGAAGCTCTCGCATTGCTTAATCGCCTAATAATGCATAAACCTTCCTTCATCCTTCTCTAACATACAAGTTAATCCACAATTTCATCTTGCATCCATTTATTCCCCTTTACATATTCTCTAGGCGTACATATGTGATTTTAAGTTTGGTTTTGATTCTTTTATACTTCATGTAGTTAATTCTTATATACAGCCAAAATGACAAGTAAATCCTAGAACTAATATCTTGAAACAAGTGTGTTCGACCCTGGATCACCCAAATAAACCTACTGTTTAGCTTGCACTTGGGCAAGTAGTTGGAAAACTTGTACTCAATGAGGACTTATGTATTACGCGATGAAGAGGTACATAGTGAGTATTTCACATGTTATGATCATGATCCATGAACGCATGTGGAGTAGAAGCATTGATACCACAGTTCTTCCTCGCCAAAGAACCTGAACGCATGGATGCACCTGTAATGTATAATTCGTCCAATTTTTTTTAGAATTGTGTCAATTTTATTAGTGTACATATTTACTTAGACTCTTATACCTCTATAAGTATTCTTATACTTATAAATCAATTTTGTATTCGACTTTGTATATCTTTTAGTCTTACAATAGGGAGCGTGAGTTTTCTCGCAAAATTTAGTAGGTGAAGAATGTTAAGGTTTTGAGAAATGAAGTCATCTTGTGGGGAGTTTGTGTCAAAATACAGTAAGCATTTTGGTCTTCTCACAAGGTGTTGTGCAAAAGGGTTGCATTTTAATTAGAATTTTGGAGAATTTGAAACGTTCCATCTCTTTTAAAATTCAAATTTTAAAGTTAATGATTGCAAGAAGCCCTCAAAATTTGAAATGTCATGTCAAGATATCATTTCTCAATTAAAATGCATGATGTTAACCTTGCGGTAACCAAGCCTTAACCCGAGTTAACGATCTCTTTAAAAATTCCTCCAAAACCTAGTCACAATTTTTTTGCCACACAAGTATTCTCAAGGTTTCAAATTCTTTCAAGCTTTTTTATCATCTTTTTCAATAACCAAAGTGAGAGTCCTTTCCTTTCCCTTTTACTTTTTGTCCCACCCTCCTTCTTTTTTATTTTTAGCAATGGTCAGGGTAGAGCTGTTGAGAAAACTGAGAAGAAAGAACTAGAGTTAGTACACTTTGATGGTTCTGTGTTGGAGTAAGCTCAACCCGATTCCATGCCTTACCACGGAGCCCTGCCCAGTTCAAGCAAAATCTTTAGAACAGAGGGCTTCAATCTTTTCAACATCCAAGCTAGAGAGATGCCTATGACGGCAAAAAACATAGAAAGTATGTTATGGTCTATTCCTTGAAGAAAAGAAAAGAAGAGAAAGTTTGAAAGAATTAGATGAGGTGAAACAGAAAGAAACCAAAAGAAAGAAAGGAGGAATTTGAAGGAAAAAAGACTAAGAAAATAGGAAAAGAAAAAAAAGGAAAAAAAAAAAGAAAGGGAAGTAGAAGAGATTGGTGAGGAAGAAGAAAAAGAAGTATCTGAAGAAGAAGAATGTGAGAACGTACCTTCCTCGCCTATTTCTGACACGAAATTTGAAAGATTGGCCAAAGAAGCTCAGAAGAAGAAGGAAAGTGTTAAGTCTGAGCTGTAGAAAATTAAAAATCAAGCCAAAGGTGTTAAGCCTTTAGTAGAAAAGAAGAAATAAAGATAGTTGAAGGAGCAGGAAGAACTCCTCAACAAGGCAGAAGAATTAGCTTTATTTACGAAGGAGAGCAAAGGTAAGGAGAAACCCCTCGAAGAGTTCTAAAGGAGTTTGACAAAGAGGTGGACCACATGAGTCCACTAGAGGATAATGTTGATGAGGATCAATCAAGGAAGAAAAAGGCATCAAGAAGTCAAAATGTCAAATAGCAAGTAGAGAAAACAAAGTCTCAACAAGAAGATGTGAGCCTAGAAGTGAAAGAGGAAGATGTCCTTTTAAAGGACTTAAGAAAACAATTTATAATTAAAAAGGCCTTATTCCTATTTATGGATCAATTACCACCTCCTCTCGCATTACCCCATCAAGGCGTTAGAATGACAAGAATTCTTCAAAGGGGTGAGTGCTATGAGGCCTGGTGTGGTAAATTTATTTTACAATGGCAAGTTCAACATGGAGAATCATTATGTCATTGTAAAGGGAGAGTAGGTCAACTACTGACCAGAGACCATCGATGTGTTGTTTAAATTAAACCAAACTGCGATAGGACAACCTATCTTTAGAGAACCAACAGACCGTGACAAGCAAGATGCATTAGAAAAAATTTCCTAACTCAGGGCAACATGAGACATAACAAGCAACAGAAAGCATCAACTCTTTCTGCATAATCTAAAGATGGCTGCCAGCATTTGGATGGAGTTCATAAAGATGAAGCTTATGCCCACTTGACTCGATAGTACAATTTCCTTGAAAAGAATAATACTTGTCTACTATATCATGGAGGAAATACCTATGGACGTGGATGTGATTATTTTGAAGCACATCGAAGCCTGGTAACAATCTGAGAGGACCTAAAAAATTTCTGTATTTAATTGAAAAGCTTTATCTGAAAGCATGTCCAGAGCTTGGATAGTCGCCACAAATAGCATGCGTTAAGGAAGGAATGTGTAGCGCAACCAACCTCAGTCGTATCTTTACACTCCAAAAAAATAAGGCCACATCCAAAAAGCTAAAAACACGAGATGAAATAAGAGGAAAGACTGGACGCAAAGTGGATGCAATAGAAAAGACAAAAGAAAAAAAAAGAGGAAATTGAAGATAGAGAAATTTCTCTGAAGCATAAAAGAGGCGAGACAATAAGGAGGCCTCAAGCTCAAAGAAAAAGAAAATCTTAAAGCCTAAAGACTCTAAAGACCCTTTGCCTCTCGCTTCTATCATACCCCTCACCACCACACCAACTAGCCCGCCCACCAAATCTAAAGGTTTGAAAACCAAGGCCAAAATCAGTCGTACACCTTCGCCATCCCCGGTCAATGATCAAACGCCTATTTCTCCCTTGCAGACCCATTAAACAAAACCCTTAGAATTCAAATTGCCACCCATTCCCAAAATTCCACTTGATCTATCCTCTCTAAGTAGAGAACCTAATAATTTTCTCGCCTTAGAAACTTTGAACCAACCAACCAACCAAAATTACCTGGCTAAGGTAATTCGAGGCCCATTGCATTTCATAATGATTTGTTCAAAGAGCAAGAAGATGGGGTGGGCAACCCAAAATTATCCCTAAAAGGAAAAGAGTCCACAGAAGAGATCATTGATGACCCGTACCAAAAGGGAAACAGAAACAAACCCTGAAGAAGATGGCGAGACGACTCTCCCCTTACTGACAAAAGAAATATGTAAGCTTTGCAGAAAGACAAGAAAGGGTGGTGAAAGAAGACAAAGAAGAATTTGACGTAGATTACATGTTCAAATTCATCAATGAGCATATTTATAAGCCTATGAAGTGTGGATTTGAAGATGTAACCCAATGCCAAAGTAGCCTACATGAGATGTATTTTCAAGTTAGAAGCAATTATGTGACTTAAAACTAAAATTTGGCAATGCAAATGCCCATCATCTGGCTCAGATTGAAGGACTCCAAGCTATAGTGCAAGAGCTAAGAAAGCATTAATTCTTTTGCCTTTAATCTTTTTTATCGCAAGCTTGGCTCCCCGCTTTTTATTATTCTAATTATTCTTTGTTATTCAATGACAGTTCAATCAAATAAATTATGTGAAATAAAGTTTCATGTGTTATTTAGGCATTTAACTTGTTAAGAAACCTTACTTAGGAAAGATTTCTAGAGTTTATTAGGCAAGCATGCTTTACCTCAAACCTATTTTGCAAAACTTTTCTACGAATAATCTTATCATTTCCTTTTAGCAATGAAGATATTTCTAACCATTAAATTTAGGAGTATGCGAGGTTCACGCTAAAGCTTATGAAACTTTTTGGAAATCCTTTTAAAGGGTTAAAAAACAAGGCGTTTTAACAAAAGTTGAATCAAAGCCAAAAAGTTGAAAATTTTTGCATCAAGTAAATAATAGTACCTATATCACCTTCTTTCGCAAAAATAAAAAGAAGCAAAGCTTCAAAAGTAAAAATCAAAGAGTGTGCAATAAGAGTAGGTAAGAGTTACAGTTGAGGAGAGAAACGAATTCATAAAGTGCCTATGATTTTCCACTCAACGCCTTCCCAGGAATAAAAAGCTGATTAAAAAGTATTCTTTCGCTAATAAATGGATTCAAAATATTTTGGAAATTTTAGCCATTTCTGATTCTGAAAATAAGACTTACTGTGAAAAATAAACTAGGATATTTTGAGTATTAAGCTTGCCTCATTTTGAACGTTGAATTGTTTTCATAGCGAGAAGTACACAATAAGAGCAAACCTTGAATAATGAATAAAAATTGATCGTGTTTTGAGAAGTTTAGAAACGTAAGGGGGAAGGTGAGTCTTTAAAGAGGAATTGTGCTTGAGGACAAGCGTTATTCTAAATTTAGCGGTGTGATATCATGTAGACATACCCGTTATTATAGCCTCTTATGTAGAACAACGAGGCCAAAACTCATAGGAAAAAGGTCAAAACAAGTGGCTTGTATTTTAAATACATAAGTATTCATAAATATATTTTACATAAGCATTATGCTTGTTTTACGTGATTTACAATGTCTAAATGCATGATAATAAACAAACGAAGAAGCTAGTGAATCACGTAAGTGCTTGCAAGAAGACCTGACGAGAAGACCAAGTAGTTACGCGAGAAAAATCCTTCTGACAAGTAAAATTTATGGGCAAGGATCTATGTCATCACGCGAGGAAGATTCGCTAAAAGACAAGGAGAGTAGTTAGAGATGATGTGACGTACTGCATACTACTTTCGGTGTGGTGGGATCAGAGGAATAGAAGTTTCCCATCCAAAAGTTATCTATATAAAGCCACCTCCGTCATCAAGGAATACAGGACTATATGGGCCAAAGGCTTGAATAGGTCAATCTCTAGAAAATGGCAGAAAGGAATAGCCTTTTTGCAATTTGTAAACAGTTTCTTCTTCTTCTCGATCAGTTGTAAAAGTGAGAGCTTGGCTCCTGAGTAGGAAAGAATCAATACTCTTGTTGTTCTCTAACTTATAAATATTTTCCATTATCTTTTCTCTCCATTTTTTATACTTCTTTGTAATATATGTTGTTCATGTTGTAAAATGGCCTAAGGCCTACATTATTTATATATACTACATTTGTATACCTTTTCAATCTATCATTTTTGTCAATGTGCATGTTATTAGTAGTTTAAGTTAGTGAAAAGTTTCTGATAAGAAGTCTAGCTTATAATCTTTATCGCATTAGTTGAGCTATGTTCATCGTCTGGCCAGAGTCCATTGCCAACTACCTGAGAAGGCAAGTGACAAGGATAAGGTTAATGCTTGCAAGGAGGAGTTTAGCGACAAACTCTACCTTTACGAGATATCTTCCATCATTTGTATTTCAAAAGCTGAACAAGTCTGAACATTAGGCGATGAGAGTTTGTTGTTTGTAATCGCAAAGTTATATAAGTATTATAAGTAAATTCTTCTAGATATATCTTGTCTAATCAAGCACAGTCATTTGCATCCCCAAAAGTGAGCAAGTGTGGTGTCTAAACTCTTCAAGAGAAGTTTGCCTTAATCATAGGTTGGTTACGCAAGTTACATCACGTCGAAGCTTTCACATTGCTTAATCGCCTAATAATGCGTTGACCTTCCTTCACCTTTCTCTCGCATACAAGTTAATTCGTAATTCCATCTCATATCCATAAGTGTACATAAGTTGTTTTAATCTTGGTTTTGATTCTTTTATACTTCATGTAATTAATTCTTATATACAACTAAAATGACAAGTAAGTCCTAGAACTAATATATTGAAACAATTTTCTGTGTTTGACCCTAGATCACCCAGATAAACCTACTGCTTCGCTTGCACTTAGACAAGTAGTCGAAAAACTTGTACTCAACGAGGAATTATCTATTACGCGATGAAGAGGTACATTATGAGCATTTTACATGCTATGATCATGATCAATGACTTATCACCTAGAATCAAAGCACGTAATACACAAACATATGGTGAGCACATCACGTGCAATGCCTTACGTATTAAAGTATTGCAGTTGCACTATACACATGCGAAACTGTTAAGTCCAAATCAAACCAACAAGCCATAAGGAAGGGTATATATTTATGCTTTAAAGGAGAGAGGTAGCTTCCCATCGACTGTCCTATCATTGGACGAAGGGGTACATACTGTAGTGGTTATGGAGGTCTATCTTCAAAAATACAAAAGATCTCAATGTTTCAAGATTTATGTTATAAAATGACTTTTAAATGATAAATGTATTGAAGTTTCGATTTTATACTAAAATGTTTATGAAAATAATTTTATAAAACTATTGATCACTAAGTCTTTCGACTTATCCTTTTAAAAACGTCTTTCAACTTTCCAGGTACAGATTGTAGATCTTTGCATCCTGAACATACTGCTGCCAGGCCAACTTCATTTTCAATCATAAAAGGAATTGGTTTACTTTAAAATATTACTGTTACTATTCAAGAGTTTATACTTTTATGTTTGATATACTTTTTACTAGGTTTCAATAAAAAGAATTTCAAATTGGTCACACAATGATTTTAAATATTTCAAGTTTAAAGACTTCGTTGTTGAAAATTTCATGTTTTTAAGTCATCCGTCAGTTGAGGATTTTCTTGAGGCGAATGGCTTCGACTAACATCAAGCCACGTCTCGTGATGAGCAAGCAGATACCTGTGGCAGGGTGTGACAACTTAGTATCAAAGAAATGAAGTTTCTAGGGAACAGAGCACTAAAAGTCTAAGTTTGTTTTAAATAACCTGATATCAGAGAAAAAGTTTTCAGGAAACAAAAGTCAGTCTTTGAAACAGGAAAAAGTTATTTTATACAAAAAAAATAGAAAAATAGTTTTCAAATGAAATTTTGTTACCAATAAAGTTGATTGGCTGGCAAAGTATGTAAGTAGCGACCAGAGCACAATCTTGCCAAGAGTAATGTAAGTAAAAGTTTTTTTTTTTTATAAATTGTTAATGAAAAGGAAATCTTGTTTTTTGCAGATCAATTGGATTATAAGAACAAGTGTACTAGTGGGGAATTAGAACCATTAGGAGTTAACGTATTTAGGAGGTCAAGTAGTTCGATTAAAGTAGATGAATGGATCAGTATATTAATTGATTGCTTCAGGATTATCAAATGCCTTGAAGATCAAGAAGTCGAATTAGCAAAAACTATATTAGGAGGAGAAGTAAAAGATTGGTAGGAAGAAATGAAAAGAAGTTTGACTATGGTAGAAAGATCAAGTTGGAGAAATTTTTTAGAATTGTTTGAGGAAGATTTTTTCTAAAAGACACTACCTTAAGATGAAGGATAAAAAAAAAAGACAAGTAGGTTCTTCTAAAAGACAACAAGCACGAAAGGTAGTTATTAGAAATATTTATCAAAATTGATTACGAAGAAGTTTTGTAGTTAAGTCAACTGCGATTACTAAGAAGTCAGGAAAGAAATCAATACTTATAAGGGTTAAGAAAGTTTTGTGTGATAACTGTGGGAGATTTCACAAGGTCAATGTTTGATTGGAGTAGACGTTTGTTATTATTGCAAAAGATATGGGCATTTTAAATGAGAATATCCTTAATTAAGATGGGAGAAACAAAAGGATTTGCGAGTTGAGTCACAATTAAATCATGAATCAAGGAATTCTCGATCAAAGGAAGAAGAGTGTTTTGACATAAAGCAAAAGCGTTTGATGGATTAAGAAATTATGGTTTAAGTGATTGTATATAGTTTTTAATAGTTTTTTTTAAGTTGTAAGTATGTTTTATGTTGGACTTAAAGTAATAAAATGTACATTTATGTAAAAGTTGTTGGCTGATTTTTAAAATTTCGAGGAATTAAGTAATAGAATGTACATTTATGTATTTCAAATTCAAATACTTCCGCTATTGAATGTTTCATATTTTCAAGTCATGTATTAGTTGAGGTTGTTTCTAAGGCAAACGACTTTAGCTGACATGATGCCATGTCTCAAAATGAGCAAGCAGGTGCACGAGGTGGGGTGTGACAATGACTAAGAGAAATATTAAACCTAGACTTGTAACACTTCAAGTAGGAACTGGCAAGCTAAGGAAAGCTTATGGAGGACTAATCTGATTTTAGGATTAGTGTACATAGAAAGGTAAGGTCTGAAGAGAGGATGTTACTCTGAGATCTTAGTGAGAGAAATTACTAAGACTTATCCTGCCAAAGAAGCACTAGGTGAGAAAGAAAAGAACTTATTGTGTTGTGAGTGATTTTCTTCAAAGATAAATAGAGATTTTAAAGCTTTCTTTCGAAAGTTTCATGTTGTCTTGTAATGTTGTTATATGTTAAAGTTTTATGAGAAAGCATGATTTATAAAGAAAGCTTTTAAGTTATATTTTCACGTTAAAGTTTCATGTTTGATGATTGTGTGTATGTATGCGAGTAAACCATTAGCTTTATTCCTAAAAATGAGCTTGATTCCCATACATACATATATACATATCAATGAGCTACCATTAGCTCATTTATAGGATTAAAGCTAATGGTTTAGTCACATACATACACATAATCATCAAAAATAAAACTTTAGCTTGAAACATAGGTTCAAAGCTTTCTTTAGAAATCATGCTTTCTCATAAAACTTTAACATATAATACAACATTACAAGACAACATGAAACTTTCGAAAGAAAGCTTTAAAATCTCTATTTATCTTTGAAGAAAATCACTCACTACATAGGTTCCCTTCTTTCCTTATACACCTAACATCCAAGATCTTCTTCTTCTTCTCGCCTACAATACTGCAAAACTAGATTTTAATGATGCTACAAATCAAGAAAAACAGGGTGGGGTGTAGTAAATTGTATCGTTGAAATTAAAAATATGGATTATTTATTGACACAATTTAACTTTTTTCACACAATTTTTGTGTCGCTAATTAACGACAAATGTTTTGTGTGATTAAAAAATTACAAATAAGAAAAAAACCCAACTTTTTAAATTTTTTAATTCCCTCTTCAAAGCATTTTCTTTCTCTCTACTAAAAACGCAAAGGAAATTCTTGTTGTCGAACAAACATCCCATCCGCGTCAGTTTGATTTTCTACCCACTACAAGAAATCGAGATTTTCCCGACAGACAAAAAATCATTAGGAAATTGAATGTCGGTAGAATGTGATTTCTTCCAATGCACCAAACCTGACGTTGGGGGAGGTCCTTTTTCTTGATGCATGTCAACGCACTTCAGAATTGTCTAAAATAAATAATTATACCGTTAAATTTCCTCCGACATGTCGTCAGAAATATCGGTAAAAAGGATATGTGTTCTCGACGTCATTAGTGATGTGTCAGGAATATTAGGGTTCTCTTGATGTCTACAGTGTTGCACCGGATGAGGGGTAAATCATTAATTATATCGTTTGACCTTCTTACAGCGCGACATCAAAAATGTTGGGAAAAAGGGTACCTAATCTCGATGCCATTAGTGATGCGTCAGAAATAGGTCATCTATCCTGATGTTTTTGGGTCACGTTGGGAGTTTCCCTTTTATTAAATCTTTATGTTTTACAGGATCAAAACCAAAAAGAGAAAGAAAAATGAGAGAGAGGGAAACCGAGAAGAAGAAAAGGAGATTTCTCACCACACTGTCGATCCCTGCCACTCGTCGCCATTTCGCCGTCATCTTTTGCTGTTCGCCGTCGCATATTGGTAAGTAAGATTATTTATATTAGTTTGATGTAATTTATATTTATTTAGATTAAAAATTATGATTAAAATGAGAAATTATGTTTTGAATTAGAAATTTGGTTTTTGTATTAGTTTTTGTTTTAGGAATAGGAGTTTGAATTATGTTTTCAATTAAATTATGTTTTAGAAATATTATAATATTTTAGGAGGGGATTAGAATCGTTGAATTTAAAATTAAAGGGGATTTAGAATTGGATTATAATTTTTAAGGAGGGGGTGTTGAATTAGAAATTACAGAGGGGTGTAAAAAATTAATGGGAGGGGGGGGTGAATTCAAAGTTAAAGAAGGGTTGTTGAATTGGAATTTTTAGGTGGAAAAGAGTTGAATAGAAAATAGAGTTGGATTAGAATTTTTAAGGAGTGGGTGTTGAATTAAAAATTAAAGATGGGTGAATAAAAAATTAACGGGGGAGGGGTGTGAATTCAAAGTTAAAGAAGAGTGATTGAAATTTTTAGGTGAGAAAGGGTTGAATTGAAAATAAGGTTGGATTAAAATCAATGAATTCAAAATTAAAGAGGGGGGGGGGGGTTGTAGCATTTAGTTCAAATTTTATTGTTTATTTTTTAACAGTTTCTTTTGTTATAACTACTATGAATTTGTTGTTGATTTCTTATGGTTATCTTGCTATTAATTATGGTAATCTCTTCTCTTTAGTGCAAACTTGGTTTAGAATATATAGTAGGATGTTTGGTTAATTTGTTTTGGCTATCCTACAGTTATGGTAGCCTTTGTAGTTTGAACTTAGCTTCAGTTAAAAGATTGGGAGGATTTGGCATAACTTATTCATGGAGTATATAAGTTTAGGATTTGATAGGAGGAATATAGGACTAATGATCAAACATATTTATGTTTTAGGTCTTTAACTATGGACAAGAGTTGGATGAAAAATAGGAATAAATTATCGGTTGAGAATAGAGAGGGTGTGTCCCAATTTTTAGAGATTCCTAAGTTCCACTTTGATGCTTACAAACGAATAAGGTGTCCATGTAAGAGATGTATGAACTCAAATTGGTACTCATTAAAGGGTGTGGAGCGACATCTATTCACCATCGAAATATCCCTCTCCTATACGGAATGGTTGTATAATGGAGATGCAGTGAACTTCCATAGAGGTATTGAGAGGCTTAAGGTTTGTAGAATGAGATGCCCTTTAATATTGGGATAGCTATAGAAGAAGAAACAATAGACATATTTCAAAACTTATTGAATGAAGCTCGTAGTGAGTTACACCCCAGTTGTTCTGAATACTCTTCCTTGATGTTTTTGGTTAAGATGATGCATGTATAGGTTTTAAATGGTTGGAGTAACAAGTCATTTGACATGATGTTAGACTTAATAAAAAGTACATTTCCAATGTGTGATATCAATGCCCTTAGTTCATTCTACAAAACCAAACAAAAATTATGTGACTTGGGGTTGGGATATGAAACTATTCATGCTTGTAAGTTCTACTATGTCCTGTATTGGAAGGAGTTTGAGAATTTTCAGTTTTGTCCAACTTGTGGTGCGTCTCGATATAAGGTTAGTCCTAATAACAGAGGAAAAAATACTGTATAAGGTATTGCGCCACTTTCCTTTGATACTGAGATTACAACACTTATTTGTTCCACAAGAAAAATCCTCTGACATGAGATGGCACCATGACAAACGTGTTCAAACAGATGTGTTGAGACATCCAGACGATGCAGATGGATAGAAACATTTTGATTCTGAATTTCCTGATTTTGCAAAAGATGCATGGAACATTTGTCTGGGGTTAGCTTTAAATGGTTTTAATCTATTTGATCATATGAGTACCTCGTACAGTATAGAGCCTGTGGTGTTAATTCCTTACAATTTGCCACCCTGAAAATGTATGAAATAATCAATTTTTTCATGACATTGCTCATTCCCGATCCAAAATGTCCTCGTAGGCAAATTGATGTTTACCTTAGATCTTTGTTTGAGGAACTTAAACAGTTATGGACTTTTAGGGTGCGTATGTATGATTCCCTTACCAACAATTTCTTTTAGTTGTACGCAACCTTGTTGTGGATGATAAATGACTTTTTGGTGTATGGTGATTTATTGGGGTGGAGTACAAAAAGGTATCAAGCATGTTGCATATGCATGGGAGATAGAACATCCTTCGAGATATGAGGGAAAATATCTTTCATGGGACATTGGTGTTATCTTCCTAAGAACCATCTTTGGCGAAGAAGTAGGCTGCATGATAGCAAGGTAAAGCGTAGGGCTGCTGTAATGGTAATGAATGGGCACCAAGTAATAGAACAAGTAGATCAATTGGAATTTCCAGTTTTGAGTAAACATCCTGCATTAAAGGAGAAGAAAAGAAAGAGAGCTCTTAATTGGACTAAGCGAAGCATTTTCTTCATACTTTCTTACTGGTCGAGATTATTATTACATCACAAACTAGACGTAATGTATATTGAAAAGAATGTTTGCGACAACTTGGTTGGTACGTTGTTGAATATTAAAGAAAAAATCAAAGGCATCACTAATGCACGATTGGACCTACAAGATTTGAAAGTTAGAAAGGATTTACACCTCATAGAAGTTGGTAAAGCCACATGCAAGTTACATATTAACTAGCAACGAGTGAGTTGAGTTTTGCAAGTTCTTGAAATTAGTGAAGTTTCTCGATGGATTCGTTTCTAATATTTCACAATGTATGCATGAAAAATAAGGAAACATTTTAGGTCTCAAAATGCATGACTGTCATGTTTTGCTACATTGACTTCTACCTATTGGTGCTTAAGCTTTCTTATTGAAAATTGTGTACATCGTTATTACTTAACTGTATAACTTTTTTTTGTGATTTGTGCGCCAGAACGATATGAGTAAGTGAGTTGGATATACTACAGGTAGATATTATTGTCATTTTTTATAAATTGGAATTAATATTTCCACATGTCTTCTTCAATGTAATGGTACACCTTATAGTTCACCTACCATACGAAACCAAAATTGTTGGTCTGGTTTCTTATAGTTGGATGTATTCTATTGAAAGAAGTTACACACATTAAAATAGTATGTGTGTAACAAAGCACGTCCTGAGTGGTCTATTGCGGAAGCATATCTGGTGAATGAATCAGGAACCTTATGTTCACAACACCTAAGTGGAATTGAGACGTGATTCACAAGAGATGAACGAAATGATGATAACATACTGAATGATGAGGTTATGGGTGAGTTCGAAGTCTTTATTCAAAAAGTAAGACCATTAGGGCCGTTAAGCATTTGAACTCTATCACGGAAAGAACAACGCCTATTTCACTAGTACATTCTCAACAATGTAGGTGAAATATCGGAGTACTGCAAGTAATCATTTCTATTCTTTGACTTAGATCATCTTACAATTGATGTTTTACGTCTTCATTATATAACATTTCGTTATTAGAAGATACTTACAGTTGATACTTCCACAAATTTAAAACGCTTGGAAGTTTAACAAAAGACACCAACAAGCATTTCTTGAATGGTTCAAAAATCAAGTACACCTAATTAGGCTAATAAAAATGCTCGGGAGCTTATAAGTAGTAAGTTTTGAATGAAAAAGTTGTATATGATCATTAACTAATGCACGATTTCAAGTTATAAATATACATGAGAGAGAAGACATTTCCACCTATTTATTTTTGCTTGTCGATGGGACCAACACCTGATGTTCGGTCTTACAGTGGATGCATTGTCAGTGGAGTGAGATTTCACATGGTAGAATGAGATTTCAGACGCACTATACAAAATAGTGGAGTAATGGTGGTCAGTGGAGAGAACAATAATTTGTACGGTGTTCTTGATGAAGTGTTGGTCGTTCATTATCCCATTGAACAACGTGTTTGGCTATTTAAGTATAGATGGTATGACATAGAAAACAAAAAAATTCATAAGACACATGTGGAGTTAGGGTACAAATCAATCAACACGTTCCATTTTTTGTTCACTGACAAACTAGTCATCATTGCAACCCAGAGACACCAAATATTTTACATAGAAGACCCAGAAAATGGTATAAATTGGAGGGTTGTTCAAGTGGTCCAGGATAAACGTATATGGGATGTGTTAAAAGTCGATGATGTTGAGAATGAACAACTGAATATAATGGAAATCATTGACGGACATCACGTTGTTGAGACAGATGAGGATGACACTCTGTGTAGGCCCGATGTTGATCCTGCAATTGTTGAAAGATTGATTCTTTCAAACGTTGATGACGACTTCATAGAAGATGAGGGTGATCAATTATCCCATCAAAGTGAATCTAATGATGATGAATGATGTTGAAGAACCATGTATCCACATACTTCATTATTTTATGCATTTAGTTTCATGTGCTCATACTTGCTTAATTAATTTTGGGTCATATGTCTACATATACTATGTCTTCATTCTCAAATACTTTTGATGACACAAATGCTTTATTTCTCTAATTCGGCGTCGAGTTGAACAATGCGAGATCGACGACGTCCTTGATGGGTGACACATCGGGTGAGTGTTAATTAATTTGATGTAAAGTGCGAACCATTTTCTTTTTTGTCACGATTTATTTCTAACATGACTTGATTGAAAGGATAAAAGCCCTATGGTAGCGAAAGATTTTAAAGAACCATTACTCAATTTAATTTGGGAATCTCAAAATACCAGTACATTGGCAAAATTTTGAAAAAAAATCTAAATAAAAACTAAGCATGCTTTTAATTTAAAAAATATAAAGAACTTACTTTCGTTGACATCTCTGAATCTACAAATCACTGAATTGGGGACACCACCCGTCGGAGACCTTTCTATCGTCTGGGATGGGATTGGTTTGTAGGAAACAATTGGGATGGAAATTTTTTTAGAGATATTTGAGAGAAACACTTTTCTTTTTGCAGAGAACAAAAGCCTTGACTTTTTCATTTTCATTTTTTGATAAATTGGTTAAAGAAAATTATTTTCTTCTATATAGAAAGTGAAGGGTTCATCAATTGTTTTGAGCATTAAATCCAAAGTTTGTGATTCCATCAAGAGTAACCCTTGCAAAGGATTTTTTTCAAATGTATTACAGAGAAAAAAAAGTTAAAAAGTGCATTAACTCAAAGTGGCCAAAGAGAGTTTGTTTAACAACGGATACATGGACTTCTGTTCAAAATATTAATTATATGGTTATAATGGTTCATTTTATATATGATGATTCGAACTTTCACAAAAGAATTTTGAACTTTTGTCAAATAGCTAATCATAAAAGAGATGCAATAGATAGATCCATTGAAAAATGCTAAGAAGGTTAGGGTATTGATAGGCTCTTTACTATAACAGTTGATAATACAAGTTCAAATGATATAGCCATTAATTGCATACTTGGTTAAAAAGTTTAGAGGCATAAATGGATTGGTGTTGGACGGTGAATTTATTCATGTTAGATGTTGTGTCCATATTCTTAATTTAATTGTTAGTGATGCCTTGAAAGATTTGCATGTGTCTATCATTCGAATCAAAAATGTTATGAAGTATGTTAGGTCATCTCCTACTAGACTGCAAATATTTAGGGTGCATTTAGAAGAAGGAAATAGTTATGGGGGAAAAGGATTATGATAATCCTAAGATTATAATAATCCTAGTGTTATGATAATATGTGCTTTAGGTTATGTTATTATTGGTAGTGTTAAGGTAATATGTGTTTGGGGGAAGAAATATGAATGGTAGTGTTGTGATAATATGTGTTTGAGGCAAGGGTTATAATTGTAGTGTTATTAGAACTTATGTTTGGGGGAATGGTTATGAGTGTAGTATTATGATAAGATGAAGTAGGGAAATTTGTAGGGTTATTTAACCCTAATCCTCAAAAATGCAAACCCTTGGCCCAAACAAGGTTTGGGCTATAACCCTGTTCCTAATTCGCCTAAATCCCCACTCCAAACATGCCCTTAAAGATTTTGCTAAAGAAGACAAGATGTCAACAAAAAATTATCTTACAATGGATGTTCCAACAAGATGGAATTCTACTTCCAGTATGTTGGATGGAGCAATTAATTGTCAAAAAAACTTTTGAAAGATTGGAGGAGCATGAGCCTAGTTATTTACCAAAGGATGATACTCCTACTACTGAAGATTGGGTTGATGCAAAAGTGTTTGTAAAGTTCCTAAGGAATTTTTCAGAGGTAAAGATGAAGTTTTTTGCATGTATGTTTATGACTTCAAACATCTTTTTTCATGGACTTTTTTTTATCCGAGAATATGATTCGTGAACACTCGTAATATGAGAATGCATTATTGAGTCAAATGACATTAAGCATACAGACAAAATTCAACAAGTATTATGGTATAACTACTACAAGTGAGAAGACCAATTTATTATTATATGTTTTTGTAGTTCTTGACCCTAGGTGCAAGTTAGCTTATGTGAATTATTGTTTTAATGAATTTTTGGAGGAAGATTGTGCAAAAAAAATGGACGAATAAGGTTGAAGAGGCATTTCGTCGATTGTGTGATGATTATTATATGAGAATGTCAATGTCAAAAGAAAAATATTCACAAACACAATCATGTACATCTATCGAAGGATTTGGCTTTCAAAGTCAAAATGAAATACCTTCTATCTCATCTAGTGGATCGTTCTGCTGTTCATGATAGATTTAAATAAAGTAACAAAACATGTCTAGATGAAATAAAGGTGGCTCCTTATATAGACGAGGCTCGTATAGAAGATCATTAGCCAAGTAGCCAGGGACATCTACAATATTCCTATATCAATTGTGCCTTCTGAGTCTGCCTTTAACACTGGAGAACGGGTGTTAAATTCTTTTTAAAAGTTTATTAACTCCTCAAACTTCAGAGGTATTCATTTATGCTCAGAATTTGATTCAATCTAAACCTTTGGATGACATGACAGAAGAAATTGATGGGGCTGAAGAAATTGACGAAGGTAGTATCTTTTTAGGGGTAAGCATTTAAAATTTAAAATTGTCTCATTTAAGCTAACAAATTGTCATTTTGAATTTTTTATCTAAAATTCATAAACACAGGAAAGGAGATGGAAGTTTCATTTGAGAATCTGAATCATGACTCTATGGTCTAAATCCGTACTCTCAAATCTTTGTTTACATTTTTTTTACTTAAATTGTTAACTTTTATTGAACCTTGTTTCCTTAGTGTCTTGAAGCACAGGGGGCCCCTGCCCTTGTGTTGTGTTGGCTACATCACTTTTTGTACTAATGACTCTATTGATACTGCCATGACCACTACTGTGATCATTATTGTTGAGTAGAGACATAAGTACCAATTTTAGTCTATCTTCTGCTGTTATCTACAAATCTCGTAAAACATCTCAACACTCATCTGAATTTAGGTCCTGTTTTTTCATCCAAATATCTAGAATAATCTAGAACTTAAGACTGAATTTGGATTTGCTGGTCATCATTCTGAATTATGAAATGAGTACAATTCCACAGGTCCAGGTACTATGGTCGAATGATCCTCAAGTCCAATGGCGACAAGGCATTAATATTGGTGTTCACAAGAATAAGGAATTATCTTCAAAGCTCTTGCAAGCAGAGGTGCCACTAAGCAGACATGGAAGAAGCAATAAGCTTGTTTCAACCATTGTTAACCCCAAAAGAAGCAACAGTTCTTCAAGGTCATATGTGCCTTTTAGAGGCAGGGAAGTTGTTGCTTATGATGATATTCTCTAAGTCCACAGATTGCTTCGTTTGTTTTCATCTTATGGTATTTTTTTGTTAAATAGGTAATGAGTTATATTAACATATGTTTTATGTACAAAATGGAACTATTTATGGTTGATTTGCATGGATAAACATAACGTATTGAATATTTGTTAGGATCAATGTTTGTGGAGATTTTTAATTTCTCTCTTATTGGGTGAATTGTAAGACAGAAGGGTTGTGAAAAAAGACAGAAGCTACTCTTTACTGCTGTGTGAATGTAAGTTTGTAGTTGTAATGTTTTGAGCTTTTCTTTCAGAAAAAAGTTTGCAATTCAATAAGAAGAAGAAAGAATGGAAGAAAGGAAAAGAGGAAAAGAGAAGGGGAAAAAATGACCCAACCCAACTGTCCGAACAATTTTGTAATCGGGTTTGAAGACCCAATTACACTCCTAATAATAATTCACTCCATGTCCCAAATCACCCTTTAAGTAATTTTCTCTCCTGATTGGAAACTTTGGGATGTTATGCTTCAACCAATTTGATGACTACCAAACCAAATTTAAGCTAACAAAGTTGTTTGTGAAAAAACATTAATAAAAATACTAATGTGTAGGGATTTAAGGAAGGACCATATGGAATAATTGAAGAGAGCGAGAAAGGAGGGATTATTCGAAGTAGTTAAGAAGAAATTCTAGAGACTAAGTAAAAAAGAGGATAATTATTGAAGTAAAGCGTGCATGGAAGGAAGAAATTGAAAAGGGCACGTAGGGGAAAGTTAGTATAGGTAGTAGTCTAAGGAGTGGGTACCCAAGGAACATTGAATTTTTTTTATTTGGTAATTATTTGATTTTTTTTAGCTTAATTTTTATAAATATAACAAATATTTAAAATATTTACTTTTTCTGTAACAAAAAGTGTAAGAATAATCTTAGTAATTCAACAACCCAAACTACCAAACGCATATTATATGGGTTTGGGTTGGGTTAGTTTTAAATGTGGGTTGGTTTGAAAATTTTTATTTTTTTCAAATTGGGTTGGGTCTCGAATTAGAGGTCGTGTTGAAAAATTCAAGTCAACCTAACCCAACTCGAATTAATAAAATATAATATATTATATGTTATTATTTGTTTATATAATAAAAGTTAAACAATCTTATGAATTTCGAGTCTTTTTTTTTTCTTAACTTGATACAAAACATATTTGATTTATGCTTGATGATTTTCATTTACAAACATTAAAATTTAGAAACGAAAATAATAATAATAATACAACGACAACGAACTCAACCCGTTTACATCCTTACGTGTAACAAAATAAAAAAGTCCATAAAGCTAGCCATTTTTAAAAAAACATTTCAAGTTTGTCCTTCATTTTCATCGTCTTTCTTCTCTACCTCTTTTGCGATTTTTTTTCTTTCCATCATCTCTTTCTCTTTCTTCGGCAATTTCTTAAATATTTCCATTTGCTCTTCCTTTGCATCTTCTTTCTGTGTAATTTTTCTTTTCCTTTCCATCGTTTTTTCTCTTTTTTTTCTGCAATTTTTCTTTTTTTAAAAAACTGTTATTTGGTTCAAGATTGTGTACCAAAACTGCTATTTGGTTGTTTAAGATCGTGAAAAAAATTGATAGATATTGAATAGCCAAATCTAAACGATCGTGTACCAAAGAATTTTTAAAAAATCGTTTAGATTTGGGTAGACAAATTTAAACTATCAAATCTACACGATCGTGTAGCAACCAATAAATCATTGAGATTTGGCTACCTAAATTTAAACAATCAAATCTAAATGATGATATAAAAAATATAAACCAAAATGTTTTGAAAAAATCGTTTAGATTTGGCTATCCAAATTTAAACGATTATCTACCAAGTCTAAACATCGTGTACCAAATCTAACCCAAATTTAAAGTATTAAATGTAAACGATCCTGTACCAAAAATAGTCAAATCTAAACGATCGTGTAGGAAAGAATAGTCAAATATAAACAATCGTTTACCAAATATATTATACACATTGGGTGTCAATTAATCACGAGACATTTTTTGTGATTTTCATTGTGGGTCAGTGGACTTTTTCCATTTTTGAAAATGTTTTATACAGTGTAAATATTTTGCCGCTTTGTTATATTTTTAAAAGACCCCTACTTCTTAAAGTTTAACATATTGTTTCCTCTTAATTTACATCTTTACTAACTAAAAGAGTTAAATATGTTAAATTTTTTTATAAATACGAAATTAGTTTTATTTTTATTTATATTTAAAGAAATGATAAAATATCTTCCTTATCTTTAGGATCATTTATCAATATCTTTTAATAAGGAGTTAAAATATCGTTCTTAAATATTTCCTTTAAAGAAGAAAATATTCCCCATATTTAGGAATATTTCATTGTAAAGAAATTCTTCTTTTTGGCTCTTAAAAAAGAATTTCTCTAAATATAAAATTCATTCTTCACAGTTGTTGTTCAAAAGTTTATATTTTTGGTGAACATTTTGTACGAAGGTAAACCGGTTACCTTTTGTATTATGACAGATTATTAAAGATTTTCAAGGGATTTGATAAAGTATCAATTGATAAGAAATATGAATGAAGGCAAAGATAATTGTATTCCAGTCAATGAATTCAGGGGAAGCCTGAATTAGTCTTCGAAGAGATTCAAGTTTACCGTCAAGGGAGCTTATGTTTATACGGTTATGTAACATTATGGTTAAGTTACAAACTTTTGAATCTCAATAATATTTCTTATCTGAGCAAATAAGCTTCCCAAATGTAGGTCATATTTACCAAGCTGGGTTATCAAAGCCTTCTGTGTTATCTGTTCATTTTGTTATGATTGTTCATTTTGTTATGTTAGTTATTATTAAAGTTAATAACGTTAGTCATAGCTGGAGGATGTTATTTATCATCTCACCTATTTTTTTAATTGGTATCAGATCGGGTTGGCATAGGTTCATTGAGTTTCCAATGGCGTTGATCAGGGAAAGTGGATCACCAACTCATCATCCAATTCTAGATGGATCAAATTTTGCATATTGAAAGGCTCATATGAAATCCTTTTTCATTTTAATCAACAGTAGATGTTCAAGTTATATGATTGGAAATAGAGTTTTTTATCTCTAAATTTAAAAGAAGATGTTATTCTGAGGATACCACCATTGCAAATAAACTCTGACTCAGTCTGTGGAGAATGCAAATTAAGGGAGAAATTGACTCAATGTGTTGGTTGGTAAAATGTTGAACTGAATGAGGTTTGTTGTTTCTTTTATGAATTCATGAGGTGTTGCTAGTGTTGAAATTTTGAACTAGATGGTGTTGTTGATTACTTAATTTTCCTATTGGAATTATATGCTTTTGAAGACTATTGTTGTTATAAGAGATCCTTACTGTGTTTAGGGATCTTTTTAAATATTTTTTATCTTTAAAAAAATATATGTATATTATACATCTTCAAGAAGAAAAAATATGCTATTATATCACTGCATCATTTAATCCTTTTAAAAATACGACTAAAAGTTGAGTTTTCTGTTTTATTTGCAAAGGTGAAGAAAGCTCTTGTTGCTACTCATAGTTGGCAATTGTTTTTTTGCTGTGATGGTTTTTAAAGACATGTTTATTTTAAAGACGTGTGCATGTTATTTGAAGACTTGCTAGGATGATTTTTGAAGACATGTTTATTTGAAGACGTCTGAACGTTATTTGAAGACTTGCTCGGATGATTTTTGAAGACATGTTTATTTTGAAGACATCTACATGTTATCTGAAAACTTGTATTGTATATTTTAAAGGGTGCTCTTATGTGTTATTCAAGATTTCTTTTGAAGATTCAAGAAGAAAGCATATTCAAATGATCAAGTGTTGTGCATTAAAAGAAAACTAATCATACTTTGTCAAAAGATGGAGTTTGTTAGATTTTTTTGACAAATATGAAATTATTTTTATTTTTATTTAAAGAAAGATAAAATATCTTCCTTATCTTTAGGATTATTTATCAATATCTTTTAGTAAGGAGTTAAAAGATCTTTCTTAAATATCTCCTTTAAAGAAGAAGATATTCCTCATATTTAGGAATAATGTATTGTAAAGAAGTTCTTTTTGGCTCTTTAAAAAGCAAAAGTTCTCTGAACGTAAAATTCATTATTCACAACTTTTGTTCAAAAGTTTATATTTTTGGTGAAGAATCTGTACGAAGGTAAACTGATTACCTACTGCATTATGATAGATTATTGAAGATCGTCAAGGGATTTGACAGAGTATCAATTGATAAGAAATATGAATAAAGGCTAAGATAATTGTACTCCGATCAGTGAATTCAGGGAAAGCCTGAATTCGTCTTCAAAATGATTCAAGTTTACCGTCAGGAGGAGCCTGAGTTTATACAGTTAAGTTGTGGTGATAACTTATTAATGTAACTTTAAGGTTAAGTTACAAACTTTTGAATCTCAATAATATTTCTTATCTGAACAAAGAACCTCCCCAAATGTAGGATGTATTTGCCGAACTGTGTTATCAAAGTCTTCTGTGTTATCTGTTGGTTTTGTTACGTTTGTTCGTTTTGTTATGTTAGTTATTCCTGAAATTAATAACGTTAATCATAACTGGAGGATATTATTTATCATCTCACCTATTTTTTCAAAATGTTTACCCAAATTTTAAAAATAGAAAACAAAATTTTTTAAATTTCTTTTTCTCATTGTTCAAACTTTGATTTGATTTTTTAACATATTTGTGAAAAGTAAATGATTGCTTATAGTCTCAATTTTTCAAAATGTTAAGGCAAATGATTGTCATACCGGATGGACTTGAAACTAAGCATTTTATTGGATACTTTGACCTAAATGTACTATCTAATCTATTCTATAAGATAATTAATAGAGATGAACAAAAGTTGACCCAAAAATACAGTAAAGGCACTTCAAGACTTAAATGTACTATCTAATCTATTCTAGATTTACAGTCTAGTCTATTCTATAAGATGAGTTGATATTCTTAAATGTTTATTTAAGTTTTGCAACTCAAGATATGAATTGTAAGAAAGTTATTTACAAAGTCGTTCTTGGCTAAGTTTGGCATTAAAAACTCGAGGTAAGGGAAAATTTCAAGTGTGCAAATTTTTCATACATTTATTTAACAAGTGACATGTGACTCTTATGGTATATTTTGATTTATGCATTTTTTAACATTAGCTCATCCTAATTTTAAGATATCCTTAACACCTTTCCAACCAACAAGTTTCTCTATCATCATTGATTTACATTATTATCAAAAATTTACTTTTGATCTCTAAGGTTATAACTTATGTGAAATTAAAAGAAAAACATGCTTTAGTTCTTAAAGTTTGGCAATTGTTCTAAAAGATAATTGAAGCTTATTGGACTTTGAAGCTTATTGGAATAATTGACTAACTATGAATGATGCGGCAATGATTAGATACTTGAATTAGAAAATATTATTAATTTTTTAAGTGACGTGGTCATCTTGTCCTCGTCACCTTCAACCCTCTAGATCTCTACCTGTGGCCTCTAGTTTATCTAAAAAATTGTTTTGACAAAATACAATTTTTCTGTGTTAGCCACCTTAATGATGGCATTTAATGTCTCGAATGGGCTTTTATTCCAAACAAATGAGATGAAATAAAGGAATCTTCTTCAAGAAATTATGTGATAAAAGCTTCTTAAAAAAGTACTTGTGTTCTACAGTGGGTTTAGTCTGATTAAATATAATCAATCTTAATTAGTTAGAGTTAGAAGGGAACTTAAAAATT
>JBBPDI010000015.1:4888369-4922196 GCA_037974545.1 Cucumis variabilis | reverse complement strand
TTTTCCAACGATAAATTTCTTTGCACCAGCAACTTCAGTTTTGTACTTCTTCTCTAATGAAGTCCATAGATTTTTGGTCGAATCAACACTACTATACACATTGTACTGTACAGTGTGTTGTCCAACCCATTCAAATGTAATTTTTGCAAAGATATTCTGCATGTTTTCATGCATCAACTGCAAGGTTCTTTTTTGTCAGTTTTTCCATCAGGTAAAATGGAAGCATCCTCTATGAGAAACTTTGCAAAATTTAAAGTGGTGAGATAGAACAACATTTTTTGTTGCCAACGTTTGAAAACAACACCACCAAATCTTTCAGGTTTCTCCCCATAGGCAACACCAGTTACAGGAAAATTAAAGTTTGTTGAAGTCATATCTTCAAAACAAATAGATTTAAACAAATAATTAAAGATGAAATCTCACATACAAACTAATGCAGAAAAATATATATATAGTTAATATGCTTACTGTGACATTTGAACAAAAAGAAATATTTAAAATACTCAAGTTAATTTTCTTACTGTGATACTTGAATAAAAAGAAAAATTAACACATTCAAGTTAATAGGCTTACTGTGATACTTGAGAAAAAAAAATCTAAACAATATGTATATAAAACAAACTAATATATATGTGTGTGTGAAATAAAATAAGGCATTGAAAGGAGAAAAAAAATCCAAACAAATTAAAGATCAAAACAATACATCAAATTGAGATAAATGAATAAGTAATCTTTATACACTTAAAAATAATCTTAAAGGTGCTTGATAATCTTAAAAAGTAAGACTTCAAATGCAAAAATTAATCTTGTTAATTGAAGAAATACATAAGTATGTAAAAGCAACCATACACAAACATTTGTAAAATAAATTTGTCTTAAGATTGTTATACAGATTATCAAATTGTTATGAAGATTATTATCACAGTGAACTGAAAAACATATATAGATATAGATCTAAGCCCAACGAATTCACGTTGTCTCCTTAAGACGAATTTACTCACTCTAGTGCTTGAGAATTTAGAGTAATTGCCTCTCAGGATAGAACAAATCAACTTTCTTCTAAGTGTAGCACCCTGTATAGAAGATCTACGAATGAAACCTTGTGAATCTACCGAACGTCCAGATTGTGGATATGGAGAGAAATTTGTTTATAGAAGATAAATGATTTTGATGTATTTTTCCTTTCAACCAAAAAAACTTATTTATAAACTTTTCGTGGTCATTCAAAAAGTCATGTCTTTTAATTAATAACACTTTTCATGAAATGATGCATCCACTCATGATGCATCCGTTCATAAAGAATCCATTCATGAAGAGTCATAACCATTTATTCCAACAATATCAATTTTTTTTATAAAAAATAGTAGATATTAATTACCTACCTAAAACATTTTAAGATGGTAAGAAGGTAAAAATAAGATTGTTACTTTCTCGAGAAATCAAGACTCTAATCGTGTACTGTTGATAATAATGTACTACAGATTAAAAATTTTAAATAATTTGTACAACTTAGAAAAGTTCATTAGTTTATTATTGTGATTATTATTTAAAAATAGCTAAATACATCATGAGAAAGAATCTCTCTACACTTAACTCAAAACACTAAATCAAAGCACTTATTACTATATAATAATTATATAAAAAAGAACCCATAATTCTTACATGTGTTCGTCAAGTTTTTCTTTAAATTCCAAAGTATTAATCTATCGCAAATGCAACACAAAAGTATATATCAATATAAATGAAGTAATAGACAAAACAAAACATAGTGAGTAAAAAGATTAAGAAAACAGACATAAGTAGATGAAATTTCAAATGTTTATAAAAAACATTAAAGAGAGTTCTTTATATAGTTGTAGAAGATAAAAGTTACAAAACCTTTTGAAATCTCATCATTAATATATATTATAAATTTTAAAAATTAAATTATAGAAATAAAGAGATAACTTTTTATATTCTAACCTCTTCATCTCTTAAATAATAAGTTATCCATGAATGTGAGAATTTGAAAAGATTACGAGTGATTGACGATAATTATATATATTTTATATTAACTAAATATTCATAAATAAAAATTCAAGTAAAGCTGATTGATATTGTCAATATAGAATTTGATAGAATCGTTAAAAAATGATTCTCCTCGTAAGCCTCTCTTAAGAATAATTGCATTAACGGGCATGGGTTGAAGCACATAGGTGAGGGAAATTTGATCATATACCAACTTTCAAAAATGAATTGTGAAGGTTGGCAAAAAGAAAATAATAATAAATTTATTAGATTTATAGCGAGGAAGCATCATTTTTTCTTTTAATCCAATTATGCCCTTTTACCAATTACCAAAATTGTTCTATTTTTTTAAAAAAGTATAACAGTATATGTAGTTAGAAAATTCAAATCTCATATCTTAATTATTTTTCTCTAATTTAAATTT
This sequence comes from Cucumis variabilis, assembly GCA_037974545.1. Classification (NCBI taxonomy): domain Eukaryota; kingdom Viridiplantae; phylum Streptophyta; class Magnoliopsida; order Cucurbitales; family Cucurbitaceae; genus Cucumis; species Cucumis variabilis. The sequence continues at coordinate 4,919,765 of JBBPDI010000015.1, read as the reverse complement.
TAATATTTGAAACTATCTTTTTCTTTTTTTTTCCAATTATAGTTTATCTTTTAAATAATAATAATAATGGTATTAAAAACTTAATTTAGTTAGGGATAAAATTAATTAATTAGAATATAATTTTCAAAGTAGTAAGAATCCAAACCCTTTAAACAGAAAGCACATAACATGGTCATATACATGGAAGATTCAACCATTTGAATAGCATCACCTGTATTTTACGTACTATGTATCACCATTCACACGTTATGTATGTTTTGTTTCATATAAGTTGTAGGAAGCAAGCCAATCCACGAGCATCGGTATATGATGGACACAAAAATCATCACTGCCCAACACATACATATATACTTCACGTATTTGGTTAGAGATGATGAACAAGACTTGTGCAAATCATCGCGTGCCAATGTATTGGAGGTTCTATTTTTTAAGTCGCAGAACGAGATTTGGGAAAAGCATCACCTGTCAATACATACATGTTAACTCGATGAACAAGACTTTGATTTTTGGTGTCCACACATTATACAAAATTGCACCATGTTATAAAGACTTGAGAATGGGCACTCTTGACTAAGAAATTTTCGCTAGTCACAAACTAAGTAGCTTGTTCAATTAAATTGTGTCACATGGTGGTTGGGGTCATTTCAAATTTATTAAAATAAATTAGAGAAAAATTTAGACAAAAGATCTAGATCTACTAGAAAATTTCACAAATGTCCTAAATCATGATTTATTTCCTTGATTAGGTTTGATTAATTATATATAATTTTCAAAATTAAATTTAAATTATTTTCTTAAGTAGATTATACTCAATTTATTATGTGAATGATAAATTTCTTATTTGACGTATTAATTCATGTATAAATTTATTATGAAAATTAATTAGAAATATTTTATTAATTCAATATACAATGAAAACTTTTCTAATATGAAATAATTTAATAATTAAATATAACATTATCTCATTATTTTCATCATCCGTGAACATTATGTGGAAAAAATTCTGGTCATTTGTTCTTTCTTCTTTCATTCTGTAGCATATATTCCAATCATGTTCCTTTTATTTTGTTTAATTTTTATTATTCAGTTTATCTTCCTGTCATGTTCGACATAAATTTTTTATTAAATATCCCATCATTCGTATATATTATGGTATACCACTGAATAATAAATTTATGTTTTGTGATTTGTTACATATTAGCATATATATTCAATTATACATTCACATATTCTTTTTCATGTTCTGTGATTTTTTTTATTGTGTATTTATACCAATATATAGACATATAATATATTCATTTAGTATTTTTTTTATTTCTTATGTATATACTACTGCATATATTCATTAATACATACACATATATTTTTCTTCATGTTTTATGATTTTTTTCTCACTGCATTTATATAGCACTGTATACACAGATTATGTATCCGATCAGTAATTTTTTTTAATTCTTACATATATACTACTGCATAATAGATATATTTCATGTGATTTGTTACATATATACTATTTCGTATATTCAATAATACATAAATAGTGTTATCTTCAATATACTCAATATACCCTAATGTATTTCGAATACGAAATATAAATTCTTACTAACCTTAAATTTTTGTCAAATTTTTTCAAAAGATCACGGTACCAGTCGGTCGTCGATGTTCTTCTTCTTCACCGCTTATACTTCCCTCAAATCTTTTATTATTCGGCGTCTTTTGTGAAGAAAATGGAAGCAATATTCAACGTATTCGAACAAGAAAACTTTTACTTCTTTTTTTTAATTTCCTAAATCGTAATCCACATTCCTGATTTCTCTCCTTGTCGATCCACCTTCTATAAACAAATTGATATAAGAACTTTTTAAACATAAAATATACAGCATATTATTCAATATATACTATAATTAGGTTGAATATATGAAAACAATGCAAAATGAAAGAAAGAATGGACATAGAGAGAGATTGGAAAGTAAGAGAGAGATCAAGAAGGAAGAATTTTTTAACAAAATCATCAAAATAAAAAAATTAAGGGTAAATTTTTATTATAATATAATCATAATAGAATTAATCACTTACCATATCTATATATGATATCTAATAATTGTAAATATTAATGATGATCTTTTTAATATATTATTAATAATAAAGATGGGTAAATTGATCATTTGGGTCTTATATTTATGTAAAATATTAGTCCATTTAAGACATTTCTAAAAATTTTGGAAAAATTTGGGTCAATCTTGTAATATGGTATACAATTTTAGATCATCTTAGTTAAAGACCCAACTCCATAAATAGAGTAGGCCACCCTTCATTTGAAGCATTCAAACAAAGATCCAAAAATCTGAATTTAGATAATTCAATGAAGTCGTCTTCAACAAATTGACCATCTCTTCTGTAACGAATAGATCGTCTCGTCTTTAACAAATTGAGTATCTCTTCTTCAACAAAGAGGAACAAGGTTCAAGTCTAGCGATTTGTTAGGATGCCTCAATTGCATACATTGTTGCACTTCCACTTGACACTTATCGTGATGATAAATGGTTCATCTCGCTGTGACCTTTTCTTGACTTCTCAAAACTTCTCGATTATGCTACCGGAGGCTTCCACCATTTAAAATAACTATACAATCATGTTGATATGATCTAAACAATCACTTACCGTAGTCAACACAAATGTTTAGCATGCTCAACACGATCATTTAGATTTGAAGTCCTTTTTCCATTGTTTAAAAATAACTACATGGTAGTGGAAATATGATCTAAATAATTGCTTACCATAGTCAACACTATTTTTTAGCATGATCAACACGATCATTTAAAATTGGAGCATTTTTTTATCGTTAAAAATAACTGCACAATCGTGTATCATGACCTAAATGATCATAATTCATTTGTTTAGACTGTAGTACATGATTGTTTAGAAAAAGATTACTCACGCACGCACGTGGTCAATTAATCGAGTGTTGACTGAGTATTTTTTGTATTTTCCATTGTGGGCTTGTAGGTTTTTTCATTTTCGAAATTGTTCTATAGAGTGTAAATGTTTTACCAGTTTGTTATATTTTTTTAAAAAAAACCATTAAATATATTGGTTTTTTCTTTAACGACATTGTATTTGTGGAATTTTTTTTGTTAGGTAGATTTTTCTTCGATAAGTAAATTCAAAGTTTAAATTTTGAAAATTTTAAAACTTTTAAGACTAAATTAGAAGAAATGCTCATCAACTTTGTGATTTATGCCAAAAATACTTTTAAACTTTTAAAAGTTTCAAAAATACCCTTAAACTTTCAAAAATGGATAAAAAAGACCCCTAACATTAGTTTTTTATGAAAATTGTTCAAGTTTTATTTCAAAAATACTCTTGAACTATTGAAAAGTATCAAAAATATCTTGAGCTTAAAAAAAAAGTTAAGAAAAATATTCTCATTGATCCAAAATTTACACCAATTTTCTCACCAACTAAAACCAAAACCAAAATTTTTAAGTAAAAACTATATATAGTTTTAAATTTATTTGACTATTAACACACAATGATAGATCACAAACACAACTAACCTCAATAGCTATAGTTGCAATTAACATACACTTAATTGTCAAATAAAAAAAATATATTTGACTATTAAGACACAATGGTAGTTGATAACGTGCATAAACATCCGTTATTATAACTTTTTCTAATTAGAATAATGAGGTCAAAATGGATAAGAATATGATCAGAACACGTAACTTATGTTGTAAATACATAAGTATTTAGAAATACATCTTACATAGGTATCATGTATGTTGTACCCGATTGCCATGTTTAAGCGTAGGATAAGTGGACAAGAATAAAGGAGTAAATCACATAACACATCCTGTGCACAAGCCACGTGATGGGAACTTGTCTAGTGAATAAGACCATCACGCGATGAAGGATCACTAGAAAACAAGAATGGTTGTTGGAGTGATATGACTTCATAGGACCGAAGACGGTGTTGACAAAATAAGAGGAATAGAAGTTTTTCGTCTGAAGTTGCATATAAAAGTACTTGATCTTCATCAAACGAAAAGAGCGCCTGTATGAGCGAGCGCCTGTATGAGCGAGCGCCTGTATGAGCGAAAGGCCTGTACAGACCAGAAAGAGGTCTGCATGAGCTAATTTGGAGCCTACATGAACAAAACCTAGAGAGTTAGTGGTAAGGATTAGCCTAACCAGACTGTACATCACTTTCTCATCTTTTTCGATTAGATTGTAACGCAAAAGCACAGAGTTTGAGAGGAGAAGAGTCATTTCTTGTCCCCCTAACTTGTATTTCATTTTCTTTCTCTTACCATTTCATTCTTTGTTTACATTGTATTCAGTTATATTGTATAATGGTCGAATGCCTTCATTTTTGAATACAATGTAAATTTGTACACTTTTCAATCTATCCATGTCTCTACTGTTCATCTGTCTTAATGTTATTTGTAGTTTAGGTCTATGATGTCTTCTAATTAAGTAATACGTATTTATACTGCTTAATGTGATAGCTGAGCTACATTCTATACTTGGCTAGAGTATGTCGCCAACTACCCGAGAGGGTGAGTAGTAAGGACGTGGCTAACACACGTAAGAAAGATTTTTCTCAAGCTTGCGAGAGGACTTCCCTCATTTGTATTCTGAAAGGCAAACAAGTGTGGACTAAGATGTATAGAGATTGTTGTCCTTAAATGAGAAGCACTCTAAGTGGAATAAATAAGTATTACTAGCACTACTAGAAAAATGGGTTTTAATGATACTACTAATCAAGATATTGTGTCATTGAAAATAAAAAAGAGGTGGGATGAGGTAAATTGTGTTGTTGAAAATAAAAATATGGATTATTTCTTGACACAATTTAATTTGTTTTAACATAATTTTGCGTCATTAATTAACGACAATTTTTTTGCGTCATTAAAAATATTTCCAAATGAAAAAACCCCAAATTTCAAAATTTTTTAATTTTCCCTCCCTCACACAATTAAAACTACATAAAAACGTTAAGTTTTATCTCAAGCAAAAACGTTGTCATCGAATGAAGCCTTAACGTAAACTTTTTTCTCTATATACCAAAAACGCAAAAAAAAATCTCATCAAACAAAGCGGGCTACCGCGTCGTTGTGAAGAACCCTTGCCTTTCAATTTTCTGCCACTCGCCATCATCGATTTCACACTCTATCCATTGTCGTCATTGTCGCCACAACAAGTATTCACCATCAAACCCACCAATCTAGCCACTGCAGTCAAATAAATTTATTTAGAAATATGAGTTTTAATGACACTTCAAATCAAGAAAAAGGGGTGGGAGGGAATAAAACGTGTCATTAAAAATAAAAATGTGAAATTTTCGTGACACAATTTGTGTTGAGAAATTTTCGTGACACAATTTGTGTTGAGAAATTTTCTCGACACAAATTCTGTTTTCTTGACACAATTTTTTCGTCATTAATTAACAACATAAATTATGTGTCATTAAAAATTACATAATAAAATATCAATGTGTTCCTTCATCCATATGCTTTCTGATTTAAAAAAAAAAATTCGACACTTTCATCCCTCTTACAAACCATGACTAAAAAAAACTCTTACTTCATCTCACAGCGCCGCTATCTTTCTCTCTCGCAAATGCTCTCCGATGATGTTTCTCCCTCTCTCACAAACGCTCTTCATGACTTTTCCTCTCTCTCACAAGCTCTCCGTCTAGCATTTGAACAAGCTCATGAAATTTGTAGGTAGTTGAAGAATCTGTGGACCATGAGATCGATCAAAGTCCATTTATGAGTTAGTTTGATTAGATTATTAATTTATCTTTTGGATTATTGTAAAACTTTTATCGAGAATGTAATTCACATTTTTTATTATCAATAAAAAAATCTTTCTAAACATATGTGGGTAAGTTGAATCATGTATTCAATTTATTTATATATCCATCATTTATATGTCAAAAAATATGTGTCGTGACTTGGAAAATAAGGACGCCAAACAAGTATCAACATATAAGCATTTATTAAACAGAAACAGTGTTGTAACCATCGTGGGCTGGCTAGTGGTAAAAAGTTAAAAAACTAATTATGAGGTAATGGGCTCGATCCATGGTGGCCACTAACCTAGAAATTAATTTCCTATAAGTTTCCTTGACACCCAAATGTTGTGGAGTCAGGTGGATTGTCCCGTGAGATTAGTGGAGGTGCGCGTAAAAACAACAATAGTGTGTGAAATCACATTTTTTTACAAGAAATATTTAAACATGACAATATATTAGAGTCTAGTTATAGATAATGGTGACATATTTATTGCTGTCATCATCTAAGCATCTTTAAAGTGTCGTTAAATAACATTTCTTGACAGCGACTTCAATGACGCAAAAACTGTGACGTTGAAACTCTTTATGATGTAAATTTTGCATCGTTAAAACCTAAATTTCTAGTAGTGTAGATACAAACCATTTAGTCAATCTTAGTCATTTGGATTCTAAAAGGAAATCAAGTGTGGCGTTTAACGACTCTGAGAGGAGCGTACATTAAACATATGATAGTTTGATGAGTTATATCGTTATGAAGTGGTCATATAGCTTACTCACTTGATAACATGAGACATTCCTCCATCACCTTCTTAACGCAAGTTAGTTCGCTCAATCTTCCATCCTACCATAATTTATTCTCCTGTGCATGAGTCTTTAGGTGCTAGCAAATAGTTTCATATCCTTTTATATATTCTTTTACCGCAATCATTATAATGCCTAACCGATAAGTAGACACTAGAACTAATGCCTTAAAATAATTTCATGTGTTCGATCCTGGATCACCTAGGTAAACCTATTGTTTTGCTTGCACTTGGACAAGCAGTAGGAAAACTTGTACTCAAAAGGACTTATGTATAACGCAATGAAGAGGTACATAGTGAGCATTTTGCATGCTATGATCATGACCCGTGACTTATCACCTAAAATTAAACATGCAATACAGAAAGACATGGTGAGCACATTACAGACAATGAACCTACTTAGTGACGTTTGTAATTACACTACACATATGTGAAACTACCAAGACTAAGTCCCAGTCGTCACACGAGACACAAACAACAAATAAAAAAGAAACCAATAGTCTAATAGACCTATCAATACAAGATTTTTTTATTTGAATAGCCATCGTTTTAGTATGTTTTAAGGAGATGTTTTTAAAATTCAGGAGATTTTGTGGAATTTTATGTTTTGATCAAGATATAAAATATCGATGTTGATTGATATATTGAAGTCAATATTACAGAAATTTCAATTTCGATTGATATATTTCTGGAGAAATTATGAAAACAAAAAAAATTTAGAATAAATTTAAATTAGTAAATAAATATTTTATTATTTTTCAAATAAGTAAACATGTCTATTATTTATATTATATTTATATTAGTGGTATTTTCATGTTTATTTTTATATGAATCGTGAATTTTTCTACGATATAATGAAAATATCGATTCACTCCTTCAATTGATATTGAATCCATGGAAAAGTAAAAATATCGATAAAAATATCACATATCGATGAAATTTGAAACTATGTGTTGAACAAGAAATTTTGGCCAATTAAATTGTGTCATGTCATCACAGCAAAATGATGATACTCATAATTAATTGGGTTTTGGTAATCAAGTTTTCTCATATCCAACCAATTTAAGCTCCCCATGTAAAAACTACACCAAAGAAATAATGAACCCAAGCCCATTAAGCAAATAGATCCAAACCCAAACCCAACAGGAAAATGGGCCAAGGCCCAAGCCCAGCAGGTAAATGTACCCAAGTCCAAGCCCAACAAGTAAATAAGCTCAAGCTTACCTAAAGCATATGAAAATTCTCTACAAATAAAGACCTTCCCATTCATTTTTTAGGATCTTTGGTCGAAGAAAGAATTAATGTTCTGACATATTGAAGCTCTGAAGTACTAAAGCTCTGAAGAATTGAAGATTCAAATTTCTATCAACTTCGAGATTATCATCTTCTGAAAGATTGAAGACTTGGAAGATTAAACTTACCTTGAATTCCAGAAGACTGAAGCTCAAATAGACTTACAACTACAACATCTTGAACACCGAAGATCAAGAAAATTATAAGTTCTAATTTGTATTCGAGAGAGAGCATCAAAAGAGTAAATATTAGAGACTGTATCCACTAACAATACAATATACAAAGTTCGATTCTACGAAATACATTTCTTTAAAAATCTTGTGTGAATAGTTTGACACGTCTAGGGGGACCATCACTACCTTTCATCTCTTTCTCTTTTCAACATCTAAAAAAGTCATGACATCCCAAGGCAACACTTCTAAAGTTCAAAGCGACATCGGCAAGCAGCCAAATACTCGCAGCCTCTTAAGGGAAACTTAATCATCTAAGGAAATATCATCCTTTGAGGTCGCAAAGAACATTTAAGAACAAATGTCCAAGCCATCGAAAGGTGGAATTATAATAAATATCGGTTATGGAGACTGACGTGGATACAAGTGAAGACAAAATAGCTCAGCTTGAAAAGAAGATCAACATGCTCATGAAGGTGGTTAAAGAAAGGGATAATAAGATTGCATCTCTCAAGAATCATATCGAGCATTGTGCTACTGCTGAATCAGACCATACACATACTGTCAAGTATACTGACAAAGGGAAGACAGTTATGCAAGAAAGTCAACTACAAAATTTGACCTTAACTGCATCGCTGTCTGTTCAGCAGTTATAGAAGATGATTGCAAACTCCATCAAAACTCAATATGGTGGATCTGTTCAAACTTTCTCTTTGTATTCCAAGCCATATACGAAGAGGATTGACAATCTCAGAACACCGAATGGATACCAACCAACCAAGTTCCAAAAGTTTGATGGAAAGGGCAACCAGAAACAATATGTTGCTCAGTTTATCGAAACATGTGAAACTACTGGTACACGAGGAGATTTATTGGTAAAATAGTTCGTTCAAACTCTCAAAAGAAACGCCTTCGACTGATACATCGACCTGGAGTCTGAATCTTTTAATAGTTGGGAGGAACTTAAGAAAGACTTTCTCAATCGCTTCTATAGTACCCGATGTGTTGTCAGCATGATGGAGTTGACAAACACCAAACAACAAAAAGGAGAGCCAATCATCAACTACATAAATCGATGGAGCACTAAGCCTGGATTGTAAAAACAAGCTCACAAAACTGTCTGTAGTGGAGATGTGCACCCAAGGCATGCATTGGAAACTCCCCTATATTTTGCAGGGAATAAAACCTCGCACATTTGAATATTTGACAACTTGTGTACATGATATGGAGCTGAGTATCGCCAATAGAGGAGCAAAAGATTTCTTGGTTCCAAAACTGAGGAGCGACGAAAATGAAATTGATGACACTAAAAAAGATTGCAAATAGTGTCATAAATGAGTCTATGGTTGTTTATGCACCTCTTTTGAAATTTTTCTCTAAAAGAAAAGAAACAAAAATTGAAGGAAAGCATGATAACGATGAAAAGCGACTCCCAACTCTTAGAGAAAGACAGGAAAAAATTTATCTATTTTCTAACTCTAATGTTACAGACATGTTAGAGCAGCTGCTAAAGAAGCAACTTATTCAATTAACAGAATACAAACGATCGAAACAAGAAGGAAAAGTAGACGATCTTAAATACTGTAAGTACCATTGGGTTATTAGTCAACCTGTTGGAAAGTGTTTTGTGTTGAAGGAGTTGATTCTAAAGTTGGCTCGTGAAAAGAAGATCGAGCTGGATATTGATGAACTAGCTGAGACGAATCATGTTGCAGTCGAGATGACTTCAAGTATTTCACCATCGACACAGGTTTATGATCAAAGAAAAAGCTTAATTCAGTTTGGGACTTTTGAACTTATAATTGTCCAATTCCAACAAAGGATCGTGACGACAGACTTTCAAAACAAAGAAGAACCTATTGAAGATGATAACGAAGGATGGATAGTCATGACTCATCAAAAATAAAGACAACCAAATTTCATTCAAAAGGGATCGCCATTCCATTAAAAGCATGCAAAAGGAAGCATCTCCCATAAAAAGAATGGGAAAAGAAACAAAAATATGTGGAAGTCTAAGTTTATCAAAGGAAAAGACAAGGACTTCCTCTAACCTCGACGGTCGATAACTATAACAGAATTTCTCCCAAGAAGCTTCCTCGATGATCATCCTAAGAAGGTATTAGAAGTCACTACATGTCATGTTGTCAGTATAGCAGAAGTCGACAACAATTATGTATCTTCTGAAGAAGTCAACAATTCAAATGAAATTAAGCAAAGTACTTTTGTCTTTGATCGTATCAAGCCTTAAACTACTCGATCTTCAGTCTTTCAAATATTGAGTATGGACACAAAAGAAGAAGAAAACCAATATCCAACGTCTTCTTCCACTCGAACTTCAGCTTTCAAAAGGCTAAGTATCTTCACATCGAAGAAAAATTGACCTTCAACATCTGCTTTTAATCGTCTGAAGATGACAAACGATCAACATGAAAGAGATATGAAAACTTTGAAGGCAAAACCATTTCATGAAGAAACAAATGGCGAGAAGATTCACAGTCATGTCCCATCACGAATGAAGAGAAATTTTTCTGTTGACATAAACACAGAAGGTTCTTTGACCGTGAAGCCAAGACTTGTTATATTCACCAATCCTATAAATGAAGGAGATGAACAATCCTTGATAAAAATAAGAACTGCTAAATATGCAACGCTTCTTATTGCAAGAGCCTAAACTGTATGGTGCACTTAGTCGATAAGAGGTTAAAAGGTGAATGACAAAAAAAATCTCATTTGAACTAAGTTATGACTTGATCCCTATGTTACAAAAATGGTATGTAGGCAGCTTAAAGTTTACTTTAAATTCAGTCACATGGAAAAAAAAAAGTATTGTGCTCCATCGTGATGATGTAATCTGAACACAAAATGAAATTCAGGAGTAGCCACACTAGAATAAGAAAAAGAATTATTCATTCAACAAAAATCTGGTATCTACAAGAATTGCAACAAAAAAATGAATAAAAGAAAAGAAAGTGGACAAAGGGGGCAAAGTCAAAGCTCCCACTTGAAGTTCTTAAATTATCCACATGCAGCCTTTATACCCTTATAAACCGTAACTAGGGCCTCGATGGCTTCTACGGTGAAAACATGAGTGTTTAATTATCTACCCTCTTGAGGTGGTTATTCAAATATCCATCAAGCGAGTTAGATTGTCTGCATGGATCTTCGCAATTCTCAAAAGCATTATCGTTATTTCTGGTGTCTTAGGATATTAAAGTTCAAAGGTTTCGTCTTCCTCAAGACTCAAAAGCTTCATCGATGCTTCCTCATATTCAAGTTCAAAGGCTTCGTCTTTCTCAAGAAACTTCATCGTTGCTTCTTCAACCTCAAGTTCGAAGGATTCATCTTCTTCTTCTCTCATGTGTTACAGCCGAAAGGATTTATCATCTTCATCTTCTCCCATGTGTTGCAGTTCAAAGGATTCATCATCTTTATTTTCTTCCATGTGTTGCAGTCTAGAGGATTCATCATCTTCATCTTCTCCCTTGTGTTGTAGTTTAGAGGATTCATCATCTTTATCTTCTCCCATGTGTTATAATCGAGAGGATTTTCATCTTCATCTTCTCCCATGTGTTACAGTCAAGAAGATCATCATCTTTATTTTCCATGTGTTGTAGTCGTCGTCATCTGCATCTTCGACATGTGTTGCAGCTGTCATCATCTGCATCTTTAACGTGTTACAGTCATCATTATTTGTATCTTTGATGTTTTGTAGCTGTTATCATCTGCATCTTTGACGTGTTACAGTCATCATCATCTGCATCTTTGATGTTTTATAGCCGTCATCATCTGCATCTTTGATGTGTTGCAATCGTCATATAATCACTTCATGAATTATGTCACTCTTTTTGAATTATGACTGATACTTCATGTTTCTTTGAATTATTTAGCCATTGGACCTCAACAATTTTATTAATTGCTTATGTTTGAGTTTCTCATATCATATGAGACAAATTACGTAATGAGAAAAATCCATAAAGGCTTGTGTGATAGTTATTATAGAGCTAGATCATGAGTTGATTGTTAAACAATGAGAAGTAATTAATTTGACAATTCAGCATTTAGGAAATTTTGTTCATATCTAAATGTCAAAGTTTGAAGTAGGTAAATAATATCATCAAGAAACCAAAAGACAAAGTTCAAAGGACTAAAAAAATTATGGGAGACAGAGAATTGGCATTTAAAATGATTATGCGAAAACCTCTGCAGAGGAAACTTCTTCCTCACTCTCTCTTTTTCGATAGACATAGTGGTCCTAGTTGAGATTGGAATACCATCACCATGGATAGAACAAGTTGATCCTCAAGAAAATAAAATTTCAATGAGGTTAAATTTTAGACCTGTTAGAGGAACATCACAAAATATCACGTCTTCGTATAACTAAATACAACAATAAGTTGGTTGCTAGATATTACAACACCATAATAAGTATGGGGAATTTTTAAAGAAGGAGATTAGGTTTTAAAGAAGTAATAAAGACTACTCGAGGTACATATGAAGTTATTAGAATAGTCAGGCTTGACACATTCATTAGTAAATCAAAAAGCTTTACAAGATTTTGTTGGGGTGCATAGCACATCTAAAAATTTATTATTGTTAGGTTATTATCATTTTAGAAACTTTTGATAGGTTACATGTTTAGCTAAACTAGTTTATATAATATCTTATTTTTTTCAATGTTATCTTTGAAAAAACAACAAAATAAAACAAGATGATCACAATTAAGAAGTTAGGGCTACAAAATAGTAACTAACATTGTATAGATATTTAAATTCCTTTTCAAGCAACAATCAAGAAGTTAGAAACTAGCCTCAAAGAACCAAGTTGTCTTCTTGCTAAGGCTAACCATCCAAGAAGAACGCCTGTAACACTCAGGTTGCAAGGAAATGACTAGTTTTTTTTATTATACAAAAGTGTGATTTCAAACGACTCATAGGCATGTTTAGCTATTTTTAAGGCCGCCACCTAAACATGTAACATCAAGGAAAATTACATGAAGAATTTTTTGTCCTAGAAAAAAAGTAGAAGTAAGGATCAATAGAGGAAGATTAGTTGGCTAAGCCAGTTAATTGAGAAGCCACATGTGATAACTAACAAGTTGATCAACAAAAATACAAATCTAAAATATAAATTAATCGCTTGGGTTAAATTCAAAAAAAATATTGAAGCCCTCTATATTAAGGCAGGCACATGCTAACTTCCACTAATACAAATTTGGTCTTTCTTGACGCACACAAATTTTGATTTCTTGATGGTCATGGCAAAGGACCATCAAGAAAATTATTTTTCTTGATACAATGTTTATCTTGACGGTCCTATACGTCAAGAAAAGTTCCCTTATTTTCTTGAAGAAATACAAAAAAATGTAAAAAAAAATATGGATTCTTTACTTCCTTAATGGGCAAAGTTCTCTTAGTTTTGTGGATGGTCCACAAACGTCAAGAAAACTATTTCTTGATGGAAAATAAACATCAAGGATAATATATTAGTTAACTAGCAATGCCATCAAGTTAGTTAGGTTTTTTTTATGGACAAGGCCCATCAAGGGATGAATTTTCTTGATTTGCAATGGCCATCATCAAAAAAAATTAATATATTTGTTTTGAATTTCTTGATGGTTTAGAATTTTTTTTAATGGGTCTAGGGTTTCTTGATGGACAAAAACCAAAAAATTCATGGGCAAGGTCCATCAAGAAAAATGATATCTTGCCGATAAAAAAAAATTATAATTTTGGGTTTAGCATAAGATCATGGCCAAGGCCCATCAAGAAAAATGATATCTTGGTGGACATTACTCATCAAGGAAAAACTATTTTCCACGAAGCATAAAATTCGAACTCTCGTTAACGGACTCAAAAAACACAATATTCATCGATAATATTCTTAAATCTTTACTATTTTTTTTCCATTATTACTTTTTGTTCATCAATAATACAATATTACTTTTTTAAAAGTTAACTATTGTAATTATAATTAGATTGAATTAAGTGATTTTATCAAAATTAAATTAGTTATTGTGTTCAACTTTAATGAGTTGAATTAAAAGTTTATAATTTAGGGTTTTTAAATTTTGTAGAAGCTGTAGAAGCTGGTTAACATGAGCTTAACTGACACCTGTATGTACATATGAACAAGAGGTCCTGGGTTCAAATCCTCACCCCTACATTTGGGTTCACATCCCCACCCCTGCATTAAAAATTTGTAGAAGTCCTAGTCATTGAGGCGGGAATGAAGCCAATTAGCATAGAGCTAAGCTAGGTGTGAGAAAAGTAAAAAGTAAATTGGTTTGTTTCCTTGATGGGCATTTCAGTTTCCTTGATGAGCTTTTCAGTTTCCTCGATGGATAAAAAACATCAGAGTCTCCTTTCTTGATAGCCAATACCATCAAAAAAGAGTTTTTAATGACATTTTTTTTCTTGATGGTCGGGCTTTCTTAATGTCTGCCAATTTGATGGACAAAGACCAACAAGGTAGACATTTTTTATAAGCTTTCCACATCAAAGAAGGTCAAATTTGTAGCAGTGTCCATTTAAGTGTAGAAGGATAAAAGCGTGATATGGATTACAACGATGTAATTTATATTTTCGATCAATCTTGTCTTAATATGAATTACCCTAAGTTTGATAAAAAATAAAAGTCAAGTTTTTATGCTTATGCCCCTTAGGAAAGGATGGGCACTTGAAGGAATCGAATTCCATTAGCGAAAGCTTGGTCACTTGTGTTTTCAAAATTAGTTTGAATTTTAATGAAACACATGGAAGTTTAAATAAACTTGGGATACAATCAAGATTATCAAGAATTTCACCCAAGATTTCAAGATTGCTAGCAAGAGCCTCAAGATTGCAGTTCTACAAATGATAATCATCCAGAAAGATTGATGGATGACCAAGAAAGAAAATTTTGGCTATATTATGATGATTGAAGAAGAGAGCCAGCTAAGTACAAAATAAAGATCGATTTGCCTAATTATGATGGTAAAAATAATAATGAAACCTTTTTAGATTGACTTAAAAATACTGATTTTTTTCAAGTATATGAATACATTCGAGAGGAAGAAAGTGCACTTGGTTGCCTTGAAATTGAAAGTTGGAGCCTCAGCATGGTGGGAGCAAGTTAAAGTCAATAGAAGAAGAAATGGCAAGTGGCCGATTGTGTCATGGGAGAAAAAGAAGTTGATGAAGACTAGATTCCTTCCCTTGAATTATGAACAAACCCTTTACAATTAATACCAAGGTTGTCGGCAAGGGCGTCAATCCATGACTTAATATAATGAGGAATTCCACCAGTTGGGAGCTAGAACAAACCTAATGGAGAATAAGCAGCATTTGATTGGCTGGTTTATTGAACTAAGGTTTGACATCAATGAAAATGTTAAACTTCAACCTTTTTTTACTCTATCTGATGTTATTACCTATGCAAAATATGTTAAAGATTTATTGAAATTTATTGAACTAAGGTTTGACATCCATATTTGTTCAGTTTCTTTGTCCATTGAAGGGAGCTATAAGGACCAGATTTTTTGTGATATCCTTAATATGGATGTCTGTCACATCCTACTTGGGATACCATGACAATTTGACATCCAAGAAATCCACAAAGAAAGGGAAAATACTTATAAATTACAATGGATGAATAAGAGGATAATACTATTTCCAGTTAACAAGAAAATTAACAAGGCATCAACTCGAAGCTATCCAATAACCACCTTTTCATCATTGTAAGTGGCAAACAGTTTGTTAAAGAAAAGGAAAATGATATTTTAGGTCTTGTTGTTGCAAGGCATCCCTCCACAAAATGCTCCAAGCATGTGCCTTCAAGAATCCAAGAATTATTAGAGCAATTTCCAAGCACCAAGGAAATGCCAACCAAACTCCCTCCCCTAGGAGACATACAACACAATATTGATCTGGTTTCAGGCACTTCCCTTCCTAATCTTCCTCATTATAGAATAAGCCTAAGGGAGTATGCAATTTTGCATTAATAGATAGAAGAACTCTTGAAGAAAGGACACATCAGTCGAGTATTAGTCATCGTAATTTCAGCCTTATTGACACCAAAAAAGGATGGCAGTTGGAGGATGTGTATTAGCAGTAGAGCAATCAACAAAATAATCATAAAATGTTACTTTCCTATCCCACAAATTAATGACTTACTGACCAATTGGGAATTCTCATTTTCTCAAAGCAGACTTCAAAAGTGGCTACCACCAAATTTGAATAAAGTCGGGGGATGAGTGAAAATTTGTCTTTAAGATAAATGAATGATTATTTGAATGGCTAGTGATGTCCTTTGGCCTTTCCAATGCTCCAAATAATTTCATGTGTCTAATATGCTTCACTCTTTTTAAAATAAGTTCATTGTTGTCTATTTTGATGACATTTTAGTGTATAGCAGAAATGAAGATCATCTCCTACACCTAAAACTAGTCTTTGAAGTCCAGAAGAAGAATGAGTTCATTAGCAATAATCAAATAAGAATAGGTGAAGCAAAGGTGGAAGTTGTGAAAGATTGGCCAAATCTAAATTCAACAAAGGAAGTCTAAGCCTTTATGGGATTGGCATCATTCTATCAGCAATTTATCAAAAACTTCATTATCACAACTCCAATAACTGAAATCCTAAAGAAAGGAGGCTTCTTATAGGGAAAGAATCAGCAAAAATGTTTTGAAATTAAAATGAAACTTAAAAGTCAACTAGTCCTAAAACTGTCAAAATTCAATAACCCTTTTGAAGTAGCGTAGATGCTTGTGGAGCTGGAATTGGGTAGTTTTATCTCAAAGAAGACATCCAATGAATTATTTGGTGAGAAATTAAGCCCTTTTAGGCAATCATGGAGCACATATGAACAAAAGTTATATGCTATTGTAAGGGCCTTGAAATAATGGGAGAACTATATTTTGTCTAAGGAATCCATCCTTCTCACAGATGATTTTTTCTTGAAATATTTACAAGCCCAAAAGAGTATAAATAGAACGCATACTCGTTTGATATCTTAAAAACAACGTTTTGACTTTACTATTAAACATCAAGCTGAGAAAGAGAATAAGGTTGTCGATGCATTGAGTAGAAAATGAACTTTATTGACCATCCCCTCGATTGAGGTAGTAACATCCAACCATTTACCAAGATTGTATGAAAATGATGAATATTTTGAAAAAAATATGAAGCACCTGCTCTAATCATATATATGAAGAAGACTTCCACTTAATTAAAGGGCTCCTTTTTAAAGGTGACCATCTTTGTATCACATCCCTAAAGGAAGCCTTGATCAAAGAAGTCCACACTGGAGGATTGGTTGGCCATTTTGGTCAAGATAAGACCTTCCACATCATTAGCCAAAAGTTGTTTTGGCCACAAGCATGGATGGCCAACAACTTTGTAAAAAGGTGTGTAATTTGTCAAAGGGCTAAAGGAACCTCAACAAATGCAAGTCTATATTCACCTCTGCCAATTCCTAAGAACATTTGGGAAGACCTATCAATAGGCTTTGTTGTGGGCCTACTATAAACACAAAGAGGCTAGATGCAGAGTTGGTCATTGTTGACAGTCGTTGTTGACAGATTCAATAAAGTGACTCACTTTCTGGCTTGCAAGAAAAGAACCAATGTTGTTTATGTTGTTGCCCTCTTCTTTAGAGAGGTAGTAAGGCTTCATGGAATTCCTAAGACAATTGTATCTGATAGGGATGTTAAATTCCTAAGCCATGTTTCAAAGACTCTTTGGAAGAAGTTTGATACTACCCTAAAATTCAATACTACTACACATGCTCAAACAGAGGTCACTAACCGATCCTTAGAGAATTTGATTCAGTGTTTAAGTGGAACTCACCCAAAATAATAGGATATAGATCTTGCACAAGCTGAGTTTGCCTTCAATAACATGAAGAACAGAACAAGCGACAAATGCCCTTTTGAAATTGTCTATACTAAAGCCTTGAGGCTTACATTTGGTCTAACTAATCTCCCTACTAGAGTAGAACTTCAAGATGAAACAAAAGATATAGTTGAGAACATCTAGAAACTCCACAAAGAAGTCCTGGACCATCTAATAAAAGAAAACTCAACATCTTACAATGAAGGATAAAAAGAGAAGAGAAGTCAGTTTTCAAGTTGGTGACCTAATAATGGCTCATTTAAGGAAGAAAAGGTTCCCGTTTAGAACCTATGGCAAGCTAAAGGATAGGCAGATTGGTCCTTGTAAAATTCTAGCTAAATACAAACTTAATGCCCACAAGTTAAAGCTGCCAGAAGAAATTAACATTAGTTCTATTTCTAATGTCACCAACTTGAAGAAGTACCATGCTCCTGATGAATTTCATCTTGCTAACCCGACTCGGGGTTAAGTCTGAAGCTAGGGGTGGATTATGATGTAATACAAACGGCTTAGTTAGTTGTCCTTAACTAAAGTTCTTATATTACTTGTTAGATTGTTTTAGTTTGTTAAACTGATGAGTTAGTTAATAACTAACTTTGCATTAAAGTTTTCTCTATAAATAAAACTTCTCCCTCAACATTGAAGGATATAATTCATTCATACGAAAAAGACACTTTGGTACTTACACCAAGACAACTCTTCAATCTTCATCAATTCTTTTTAATATTCACAAATTCTTCAACCTTCTTGGATCTCAAACAAGATACCACCACCAAGTCTTTCCCATTATTCTCCAACAAGGATTGGGTTTGTGAAAACCTCCTTTGGAATACTAAGGGAAGATCATTTTTAGACAAAAAAAAATCTCAACGAGTTTTTGAGTGATAAGTGATAAAGAGAAAATTATCAAGATAGGAGAGAAAAAAATTATCTTTTTTCTCATAGCATTGCTAATTATAAATAACCAACGAAAGGAGTGTCCCTCATTCTCTCATACTATGTAGTTAATTTTCAGTCTTATTCAAAATTAAATTTACAATATAATATATCTACATATATTTTATTAATTGTATCACATACAATTAACACAAATTCTTCTCTTATTAATTTGAACATCTCATATTCTTTCAAATCCAAATAATGTTTCTTTTATTCTTAGTGAGTTAGCAAGAGAACCTAATTGACCTATAGATAGAAGTTTCAATGATTTGAGATTAACTTAATTGAACTCTTTAATTAAATTAATTAACATTAATTAATTGTAAGATTTTACTAAAGACTTACAATTTCACTCTTCATATTGTAAAATATTTTTTGCTCCTATGGAAATAACCATTATCGGTAAGTCAACCTTTCACGAATTGCTCGTAATTTACAGTTGGGTCAAATTTTGTCCTTATAAGTACATCTAACTACGTCAAATTATTGTCCCTGTAGTTACCTCTAACTCCCTAAGTCACAATGATTCTCTAATGAATAACCTATTCGACCATAAACAAATACCTCTCAAGACTCAAAGTTAGTACTTAATGCAAGAATTTATCTACTTACCCTAAAACGAGAAATGAGTGATTTCCATTTTATGAAGCTATGTTTCTAGTTGGTTGGTTGGATTTCGTCGCCTATATTTCAATCAAATAATTTACCTAATTACACACCAAAAGCTAAAGCTAGTCTTAATGTAAGTTTGGGTCAAACAAGGGAGCACGTGAATTTCTCTAGTAAATAATTTCCAACTAGAAAGTAATCGATTGAGAGGGGGTTGTAGTGGTTTTAATTGCAAAGAACATAAGTTGCACAAAGCGAAGAGTAAATTGGATTAAATTCAATTATTTAACAAATTCTAGTTTGGGTCTAAATGAAATTTTCTTTGACTTATTCAATCATATATTTCTCGTTACTAAGTTACAAAAGTTTGCTTTCACCTACCCATATCTATTCGAAAAGCCAATTGATTTCTCCTAAGTAACTAATTAACACTAATTGAACCGATGAGATGTATACCAAATTGAAATTCAAATCAATTGCATTAAAATCTAGGGCTAGTTAGGTTGAATATTTAGTTTTCAAGCGCCTAACTAAATATTCGTGCAAATTAAATTCTAGGTTAGATATATTGATCGATGTTCATTAAATTAATTAGAAAGCAATCCTAACCTAATGCTTCAACAAAGTCATAATCATGTCATCCTCAAGCGTCTGGTAGCATGATATGTATTCATCTAAAACAGAATTCAATTACCAATCAAGAGATAATCTAGTTAGAAAATAAAAAATACATTGAAATAGAAAAAATCCTAAACAGCCCAAGCTAGAAATGTATACCTCAGCCTCCCATCCATATGTCGAATGATCATGAAGAGTTAAGTGCATAAACGTATAAAAAATAGAGCAAAAAGTAGAGAGAAATCTCCTCAAGAGCGATTGGAATCAAATATATCTTAACCCAGGCGGCAAAAATAAATTTTTAAACAAATATAACGACACCACAGCAATAACGAGAATTATCATGCGAACAAACTTTGGAGCATCGTGGCATCATGTGCTTTATTTGTCAAAGGTTGCTACTACCTTACAGCACCACGGTGCTGCAAGAGAAAGGCCATATAGGCCTTTTTTTGCACTCTTTTGTCTCCCGTTGAATGCAACTTACCTTTGTTTTTGCTCATTTTATAGCTCTAAATCAACATCAACCCTAAACTTTCTCTTAATTTGCTCGAAGCCTACAAGATACTCAAATATGAATGTAAAATCATAGCATGCCCCTGAATTTTGTGCAATTAGATAGTATAATTGTGGTGCTACCACCAACTCCCTACTCGGGCAAATCATCAAAATGGCAAGCTTATTAATTCAATGGCGCAGCCACCCTTACCCATATAAATCAAATGATTATCCTCATAGAAAAAATTTCTAGCTAACTGTGAATTGATGTCAAGTTACTTATGGTCATCCTATGAAATGTTAATATCTTCAGTAAACGGTGTTATAACGAGAGATTAAAATTATATTGCAGTCCGATCTTTATACAAACTCTTTATATAGGTTACCCACCCACATGTCTCCATATGAATAATTTGGATCTAATAGTTTGTAACACATACAAAGTGGGTCGTATTCATATAGTTCCAAAAAATGTACTCAAACTTCTTCATAAACTACAGACCATTTATGTTATTACTTGAACATGATTCATTTGTATGTCTACTATACATATTATTCAAATTATATTAATTAAATAACCTCGAATCTTAGTTTCACTACAAGAAAATGGAGGTCTCCCGACGCACAAATGTGTCAGGAGATATATGAAAAAACGTCAAAAAATTCTTTTTTTGATGCATAAATCTACATTGAGATCAAAGTCGAAGAAAATGAGTCAGTAAAGGATCTCCCGATGCTATATTTGTGCATCGAGAGAATCTTTAGGATTTTAGTGAAAAAAATCTAATTTAAATAAAGAACTAACCAGAAGAGATAGGGGAGGAAGTGGCATTGAAAGGGAGAACCAAGAACATAAAGAACAATAATAATAAATCAATAACAACAAAATCAACAATAAAAACGAACAATCAACAACAAAAGAAACATATTTTACAAATTATTCATACAAAAGAATTATATATTGGTGGGTTGACAAGCGAATATGAAGATCAGACGTTGGAGTTTAACAGCAAAGACCGGACGATGGACGGCAACAAGAATAATTATGCAGAGTGTCGGGAGAAGTTAAATATATTAAAAAATTAACGGCTATAAGAGAAGTTAAATATAAAAAAAATTATAAACTTCTCTCGATGTCATGCATAAAGGCGCCGACAGAGGTTAAATATGTTAAAAAACTATAAATTTCTCTCGACGTCATGCATAACGTCGGGAGAAGTTTATAATTTTTTTATTAAATTACCTTATACCGACATCATCTTATGTCGTATCAAAATTTTCAACCTTTCTCGACGAAGCTTCTACAACATCATAATAAACTTTTTTCTCGATGTTACATATCTCGGCGTCCATGTTATGAGACAATAAATACATATTTTCTTGTAGTGTTTATTGGATTGAGTTTCACAAGTCTAATGTTAAAAAAAATAACATGTTATTTTACCAAATAAACTAAACTTGTTTATACATTACAAACCACGAGATTAAGACATAAATCCCAACAAAGCATAATATATGAATTTTGCATTCAACGCTGCTTAATATGGTGGATGTGCTTGCAATTCCCAACCAAATCTTGGATATTCTCAACATGGCTAATGATCCGAAAAGATCTAGAGGGAGCCAAGTTTGATATGATTATACCATTAATAATAAAGTATGTATGCCATCAAAATGGGACATAAGTTCATTGAAGTGTGATAAAGAGCAGTATCATACTACCAAGAATGGAATACCATGTACAACGTGCAGACAACCAAACGCCTGACTTGAGAGTAAGGACTAATGGTATGGGTGATTTTGGACCAAATTCCATAAACAACATTTTGCAGAAATATGGACAACCAAGTCAAGAATATGGAATGATTGTGGTTTATAGTAGCAATCTTTAGGAACAAAGTGAACCTAGGAGACTTTGGCCTCGACCCTAGCAAAATACCAAATATGACACACGCTTAGCACGTCCTAGTCCAATAAGTAGAAGGATAAACCTAAAGCAACTTGAAAACCCTAAGGGAAACGTTTCTAGATCAACTATAGTTATAAATACATATAATACCTCCAAGAGAAGTAAATTCATTTTGATACCCAAACTCCCTACTGTATACTTTCTGACAGCATCAAAGTTTGTATGACGAGCACCACATGCACCAATGTGTAGATTTTTTCATTTTACAGGTCACGTTCTTCACTAAATTACAAATTTACCGTGTCATTGTCACAGAAAAGTTTGGTGGATTTTTTCATATTTTAGTTTTGGTATCATCAATATCCTCCAAATTTTGTTCAACTCCACTGATATCAACAAAACTTACAATAAGTTAATGAAGAATAAGACCTCTCAAAATCTTCTCTTTTATATCTTTAAAAAACACTCAAAATCCTTTCTTTTATCCTTAAAAACACCCTCGTATCTACTGCCCAATTGACGCCTTAACATATAATTAAATTATGAACTATTTTTTTATTTACCTTTTTTTCAATATTATTGAATTTTTGTTCAAAAATTTTTTAAATATATGTCTTGGTCCACAGATCTCATTCAAATCATCTATATGCAAATAGATTTCTTTTATGAATTTAACTTAAACTACAAGAAGCTCACATTGATGTGGTGCCAAGTTGAATGCACCAAACTAAGCTCACATTGATGTGGTGCCAAGTGTGTTGGGATAAACACCTTTAACTTGGATCAATTATCACACTCTTGTGTGAACCTGTTAGAATACTGATCAATAATAATAACAATAATTATCAAAGTGTTGACACAGCAAATTTAACGTGGAAAAACCCCCCTCAACTTGAGGAGTAAAAAATCACGAATCGAAGTCAAAATCTTCACTATAATTTTTAATGGGTACAACAAAGTTCTCACTAGTTACAACTAGAGGCAAATATCTTGAGAATAATAATCTCGGCAACAAACGACAATAACAATAAAAAAAATTAGAAAGATCTCATAATATGTGGTAGTCAACTAACCACTAGAATCTGACTTTAGATAGTTCCAAATGAAATCTCCAACGTTCAGAATGAAAATCCTTGTACCAAGAATACACTGTCAAAATTTTAGCTTTATCGAACCACAAATTGATCCTAAAATGGCTAAAGAACGAAATTGTACGAAATATTCTTTTTCAATTTTTTCAGTCACTGTTGTTGTCACACTCACTGTAAAAATATACATAACAAAAATTAACCTAAATAAATAGTGGGTTGGGCTTCAAGTGAAATAAGCCCAAGAAATCTCCCTCTATTTCACTTTGATGAGGAACTTGTCATTCCCACTGTGGAACAACAAAACACAAGTTTCGCTCTTGGTAGATTCTTTGTCAACATATCGGATCCATTATGATCAGTATGTATCTTCTCACGCTCAAACAACACATCATTTAAAGCATCTCTAAGCCAATGATATCTCATATCAATATGCTTTATTTTGGAATGAAATGAAGCATTCTTACCAAGGTGCATAACACTTTGATTATCATAGTACATCACATATCGTTGTTGCTTGAAGCCAAGCTCCTATATAAAGTGTTTTATCAACAACATCTCTTTACATGCTTCTGCTACTAAAGTATACTCTGCTTCAGTTGTAGAAAGTGCAAAAAAATTTGCAACCTTGACTGCTGAGGCACTGCACCACCTGCAAATGTCATCAAGTAACCAGAAGTAAACTTTCCTAGCAAGTACTAGTTTTCCATCCCCAAATGTGAGCTTTAAACTGGAAGTACCTCTTAAATAACTCATGATGCACTCACTACAACAAAAATGACATTCAATGACAGTTAATACAATCCAAATTTTAAAAAGGGAAGAAAAAACTATCATGAAAGGTCAAAACACGCGTTTTTGGCGGGGAAAAATGTTGTTTTTCGATTCTACATTTTCGTGACAGTTATTTGTCGTTGTAAAAATTAAAAATATTAAATAATTTTATTTTAATAAAATTTATTAAATAAAATATAATATATTTCTAGTTTTCTCTTCCCCTCTCTCTATCTCCACGAAAGAAATCCCTTCTCTCCATTACTCGTTTCGGTCGGCCATACAAAAACCCTCATACTTCTCATCAACTGACGGCGACCCATGAAAGTTGACGACGACCACGAAAGTTGAGGGTCGGCCATACAGAAGTTCTTCAGTGATCCACACCAACCTGCACCGCCCACGCGAACGACTGTTAGTGACCCACGACGAACGACGGTAGGTGTTCCACGGCGGTCGAATGTATTACCAATCGCTCCCTTTGTAGATATATGGTCGATCATTCAATATTTGAAGCCCTAATTTTTCATTGGGGTGGATTTGATAGCAACGCATATTCCTTTCCCCACATTGAGCGGTGGAAGAAGAAATTGAGGGTACAAAAGAAGATTTCTCTGATTTGTATGCCTCATCTCTCTTTTCCTCTTTTTGTTTTCTTCTCTTTCCAATTTTTTAGTATCTGTGTAATAGGAATAGTTGGTGAAATTTTGTTCGCTCATCTTTTTTGTTTGGTGCTAATTTGTTTTTATTGTTAGTGCATTTCTTGTTCTTGTTTTTCTATTTTGCTAGATGTTGAAATCAATGTTGTTTGTAAGGATGACAAGCTTCAGAGGGAGAGAGTTAGTTCCTTGCGTGGAGTAAAACTAACATTGTTGGTAGAATTATAAGCCAGGTTTATTTCATACGTATGTTTATGTAGTCTCTTTAATTTATGTCTTTTAAATGCCTTTGTTATCAGATCAAACAAGGTTAAGGTTCTCCTGTGTATTTTCTTAGGTATATATTGTAAGAGAACAAATTTATTTTCTTTATATCGTTTATTTATTGTGTTTTTATCTGTACTTCCAACATAGTATAATCGATGGTTAAGTCATTTTTGTTATTGCAATGTTCACTGTAGTAATAACAGTGATTTTAATGTTTATAAGATATATGATATCTGGTATGTAAGTTACGTTCCCAACATTGGAGTTGTTAAGACAAGGCATGCCAGTGAAGACTGGGGTATGTACTTAGTTATAGTTGATAATTTTTTTTCAACTGATACCTAGGTACGTAAACATCAATTTTGCTAGAATCAGAAATGAAATTTTAGTTTTTGATCCCACTTTACTCATTCATTGAGAAAGAAGCTAATCATGTTGAGGGATTTAGTCGGAACTATCTTTTTCTTGTGTTTGTTTGTTAGTTGAGTATAAGTTGTGGTATAAAAGAGGTATTTTAACTTTTGTATTCTTCTTCCTTTGTATGCTGTCAACTGCGTTGAAGTAGTAAGGCAAGTTTTTCACCGCGCAGGAAACAAATAAGAGCCACTAGAATCTTTTTTCTAAATTATTTATTGATTTCATCACATGTGAATGTTGATATGATCATATGTACTCTAACTTTTTTTTATAGCCAAGTAGTTCCCTCTAACTTGTCCTATATATATGTGCACTAATGAAGAGGCTTAAAATCCAACAGAAGACGAAAAAAAAACAAGAAAATAGTCAATTCAATTCAATTAGGTAAGAGATTAAAAGGAAGATAATGAATAGTAGTTGTCTGCAGAGTTGGCCAGAGTCGGAGGTGTGTGTGCAGTCGCTGGCAGAGAGTGAAATAAGTAAAATTCTTTACATCTCTGTATATCTAAATATTTTTCTTGTTCTCCATTGACTTTTTTTTTTTTTTTTTTGGGTGGGGTGCTAGACTTAAACAAGTTAATATATTTATCTATTGACTTTTCAATTTGAAAGATGGATTTAGTATAGATGAAGGATGGGTTCTCCATTGATTTAGTATAGATGAAGGATGGGTTCTCCATTGATTTAGTATAGAAGGGAAAGTTTCCATATATGGTTTCTCCTTTACATTTTCTTCAATTTTCCAAGAGGGAACTCACTAATCATTTTTGGTATGCTAAGAAAAAAGCCTTTTGCTATGCTAAAAAAAAAAAAATTGTTTACAACATCTTCCTAATGTGAATCTACATTTTCCATTTTTTTGTTATTCCTTAAGAACTTGTTGTTCTCGAATTAGTGCTCAACCATTTTTTGTTCATCATGAAGAGATAAATTCAGTTGTTACAGATAAAGTTCTGTTTTTTTCTTTGTTCGTTTGTTTTTTAAATTGACGTGGTCTAGAGTATTTAGTTTGAAAGAAATCAGATGTTTTTTTAAGAATAAAAGGGTTTCTTTAGAGGAAAGCAAAGGTGCATATGGCCTTTTGAGTTCTTTCTAAAGCTTATGGATATTCAGTTTTTTAGTTTAATTCATGTTGGGTAATTTTGCTTGTTTTTGTATGTAATTTTTAGTTTTGGTTTTGGGCTTCCTTGTTTCTAGTTACTACTACTAATAGTTGTCCTTAGATTGTAAATTTAATTATTGATAAGAATTTTTTTTCCCTCTCTTTTTTACTTTATTTGATTGTTTTTGTTCAGAATGATTTCTTGCCAAGAACTGCCACACCCTTGGAAGATATTTTACTTTATTTGATTGTAAATTGACCTTTTCTGTTCTCTCGAAACTAGTTTTGGTAGTTCTTCACAGTTTATTTAGAATGTAGAGTGATGCAAAATGATGTACTGGGGGAACCTAGCTTTCTAAAGCATGGAGGATCTAATATAAAACCTGGTTTGTCCATATTATACTCTATGATACTATTTCAAACTTTCTTCTCTTCAATTTTTTATGGCAGCACTATTTATTTCATTTCTTAGTCAGTAGATTCTCTGTTTCATTGTTGCCTTTTTAAAGTACATTTTTCATTAATAAGTACTTCCAACATAGTAATATTCCTTACTATGTACTGGGGGGACAGGGGGCTGTTTTTTTTCAATCTTACATCAATGGTAATATTCCTTAATTACCTTTAAATAACTTTGAAAAGAACCTCCTCATAGGTAATGTTCTTTAATCATACTCTAAATGAGATTTTGTTTTCTTACTAGGTTTGGAAGAATCCATTGAGAGCATTGAAGACAATTTGGAGCAATTGATTGATATAACATCTTTTGTTTGCTTCCAATGTCAATGTAATTTTTTTTTTCTTTGGAAACTACATTTGAACTAAACAAATGGTTATTAGTATATGAGTGTATGAATACTACAAAGTGTATGATTATGTATATATATTAAAGTGTTGACTTATAGTTTTTATATGGTTGTGATGTATTATTGTTATTGTTATTGAAGTTGTTAGTGTAATGGTTCAGCGGCAAGAAAAATAGGAATTGAGGAATACACAACAGGAAAAAAAATATCATAATATACAAATTCGTAACATTTTTTCTGTCGTCAATACGAAACAATGACAATTAAATTTTATAAAAATTGTCACGATTAGTCTATCCATGACAGAAAAAAAATGTTGTAATATAAGAATTCGTGACATTTTTGTAACTGTCGTAAATGCGTAAATGGTGACAGTTATTTGTTGTCATAAAAAAAATGACAGTTATTTATTATCATAAAATACTAATTAATGATATTTATTTTTTGTCATAAAAACACATATGGTGATAGTTTTTTGGAATTGTCATAGGACTTTCCACGACATGCGATACTATGATTGTAAATAACTGTCACAGATTTTTTCGCGACAGAAAATAACTGTCATCGTAGATCATTTTTCTTGTAGTGACTTGACTGTCTCTCAATGTTGTTTTCCTGTATTAGACATAAAACGACTGATAACACTAACAACATGAGCTATATCAGGTATAGTACATACCATGGCACACACTAAGCTTCCAACATCTAAAGAATACGGGATATTACTCATATCTTCCTCCTCTTTATCTGTAGAAGGACCCTATTTATTGTTCAGTTTAAAGTGACTAGGTAAAGGAGAACTAACTAATTTTGCTTGACTCATCTTGAAACGTTCAAGTACTTTCTCTATGTATTGCTCATGTGACATGCATAACTTCTTAGATGCTCTGTCTTGAACTATTTGAATTCTAAGAACTTTCTTTGTTGACCACAAATCCTTCATGGCAAAAGATTTGCTCCAATGTTTCTTCAAGCTATCAATTCTTGAAACATTCCTGCCAACAATCAAAATATCATCAACATAGAGTAATAATATAACAAAGTCATCATCAGAAAATTTTTTTGACAAAAACACAGTGATCAGAAATAGTTTTCTGTAGCCTTGCTTTTCCATAACTGACTCAAGCTTCTTGTACCATTGTCTCGATGCCTATTTCAACCCATAAAGACTTTTCTTCAATTTACACTCCAAATGCTCTTTGCCTTTATGCTTAAAACTCTCTGGTTGTTCCATATAGATTTCTTTATCTAATCCCCATGAAGAAATGCAGTATTAACATCCATTTGCTCAACCTCTAAGTCAAGACTAGCTGCCAAACCCAAAACGACACGTATGGAGGATATCTTGACAACTGAAGCAAAAACTTCATCAAAGTCAATACCTTTTTTCTGACTGAACCCTATGACAACCAATCTCGCTTCATAACGTGGCTTTGAGGTATGTTCTTCATGTTTAATTCTGTAAACTCACTTATTTTTCAGTGTAGTTTTTCCTTTGGGCAACTTAACAAGCTCAAAAGTGTGGTTTGCATGTAAAGAATTCATCTCATCTTTCTTTGCATCGTTCCACTCTCTTTTGTGCTCATCCTCTATGGCCTCTTCATAAATCTCAGGTTCTTCCTCGTCAGTCAATAGTAAATACTCATTAGGTGATTATCTTGTTGAAGGATGTCAATCTCTGACAAATCTCCTGAGTGAAACATCTATAGAAACAATTGTTTCTGCTAACTGTTCTTGAACACTATCCTCTGCCCCAACCTGTTCAGAATTCTCATATGTATCAAAAAACTATTCATTCTGAACTTCATCTTCTATTTGTGTAGAAGGTTGTGTCAAAGAAGCTGAACTCAAATTAATCAGATTATCACTATGCGTAGACTTTGGTTCATCTATTTTCTCAATGCCTACTATTGTTTGGTCTTCAACAAATACAACATCTCGACTTCTTATGAGCTTTTTCTTGACTGGATCATATAACCTATAACTGAACTCATCTTGGCCATAGTCAAGGAACACACATGGTTTACTTTTTGCATCAAGATTTGATCTATCATCTTTATGTACATGAACAAAAGCTTTACAACTAAAGACACGTAGGTGACTGTAAGATATATCCTTACCTGACCATATTCTATTCAAAACTTCTTATTCCAATGGAACACATGGTGTGAGATTCAAAACATGTACAACTGTATTTAATGCTTCGCCCCAAAATGATTGTGGCAACTGTGACTCAGATAGTAAGCATCTCACTCTCTCAACCAATGTTCTGTTCAATCTTTCAGCTATCCCATTTAATTATGGGGTCTTATGAGGTGTCTTTTGATGTTGAATGTCATGATTTCTACAATATTCATCAAAAAGTCCACAATACCCACCTTCATTATCAGTTCTAATGCACTTAAGCTTTTCACTAGTTTCTCTCTCAACAAAGGCATGAAATAGTTTAAACACTTGCAACACGATCTTTAGTCTTCAAGGTGTAAACTCATATTTTCCTTGAATGATCATCAGTAAATGTCATAAAGTACGATGCACCCCCAAGCAACTTTGTTTTCATGGGACCACACACATCAAAATGTACCAACTCTAGTACATTTGTCTTTCTTGAATGTTGAGATGATTTAAAGGTAACCCTTGTCTGCTTTCCTGCTAAACAATGAGGACCGTTTTAGAGATGCACTCTTTAAATTAGAAAGATGGTTTTTCTTGGTTAAAATCTTTTTAAACTCCTCTCGCTCATATGTCTAAGTCTCTTATGCCAAAACTCAACATTCGCTTCATCATTTACTATGTTTATATCAGAATCCATGATTTAGCATCCATGTAGTACAGTGATGAAAATTTATGTCCCTTTGCTATAACCATAGAATCTTTAGTAAGCTTCCATATGCCATTATCAAAGGTATTATAGAAACTTTTGTCATCAAGTTCATAAGAATATCAGGAATATGTTTCACATTTTTCAAAATCAGCCTAGAACCATTTTTGTTCTTCAAGTGTACATCTCTAATGCCAATTGCATTTGTTGATCCATGATTGCCCATCCTAACACTGTCAAAATCACTAGGAGTATAGGATGCAAAGAATTCCCTCTTCGAAGTAGCATGAACTGAAGCACCACTATCAATCATTCAACTGCTCTATTGTGTGGCAAGATTTACTACATCACCATCAGACAAGATGAAAAAGTCTTCAGTGGCTGCAGTGATTGTATCAGCATCACTGTCATCGTCATTCTTCTTTTCCTTGCCCTTATGATTTTTACTCTCTTTTTAATTTTTTATAATACTTCTTTATATGACCTTTTTTATGGCAATAGTGACACTCAACATTTGCAAACCGGTCAATCCTACTTTTACTTCTGTTATTACCTCTCGAACTTTTCCTTTTACTCCTCCCTCTCTTTTTAGTAACTAGAACATCTGGCTATGAAGAAGAACTCTAAGACTTTCTTCTCATCTCCTCGTTCAACACACTACTTTTTACTAAGTCCATACTTAGTACACCATTTGGAGCTGAGTTCGATAAGAAAGTTCTAAATATTTTTCACGAGTCCGACAATGTACCAAACACCCATAACCCATGAATCTCATCTTCAAACTTGATATTCATACTAGATAACTTATTTAAAATACCTTGGAATGTATTCAAACGACCTCGCACGTCTTCTCCTTTCGCCTCCAGTCCACGCCTCGTACGTTTTCTCCTTCTTTTTTCTTTCTTCCACCTCCCTCGCACGTCTTCCGTTCTGACTTCCGACATCCATTCTGTT
>JBBPDI010000015.1:4858975-4869028 GCA_037974545.1 Cucumis variabilis | reverse complement strand
TAATCTCTATAAAATGTAAACCTCCAAAAGTTTTACCATGTTTATGAGTATGACAGATTTTAAATTGTTGTTTCAACCGTCAAAATTTCTTCGGGTGATTCACTCAAAAACACTTCCAATCAAAGTCTTAAAATTTTGTAACACCTATATTGTAAAAACTTTAAAAAGGAATTCCGAGCGAAAATTATTAAAATAAACTAATATAATTAAATAATTATTAAAATTCTAATGTGATTGTTGTCAATCAACTTTCAACTACCGTTTCTATTGCAATTGCTATCGTCCAACTCTCGATGACCACTTTTTCGAAACTGTTACTAATCAACTTTCGAAGACCGTTTTTAGTGGCCAGAGTCAACCAACTTCCTATGAGTGTTTTCCAGCGATCAATCACATCTCTGTCGATAGTTATTTAGTCACTACGATGGCCAACTTCTGGTGACCGTTTTTTTTTATGATTGCTTTTCTACTACCGCAGTCGGTCAAAGTTTTACAACTATTTTTTTTATGTTTGTTGTTGGCCAATTTATGACTACTACTTACGCCAACCTTTCATTTTCGTTTTTCAGCATCAATACTAACTAACTTCTGATAATTTTTTTCGATGATTGTAGATAACAACCTTCGATCACATCCTTTTCTGGCAACTACTGCCATCCAACTTCATGATGGAATATAAAGACAAATGATCAATTTTTACATAAAAGGCACATTGGGCTTCCAATTTACACAACAGTAAGGTCCAAATGACCAACACTATCCATTATTATAATTAATATTATTAAAAAATGGAGAATGAGAAGACATTATTAAGGAAATTGCATAATAGGGGGTATCCATTTTTTTTTTTCAAACAACATGTTTTGGAAAATACCTTCCTCAAGCAACCTCCTCGAACTGCAAGGATATTGGAACGAAATTGGTTGACAACTTGTTTTTCATTTTTGTTTATGAAACTAGGGTTTTATCGAAGGATAATGCTGACAAAGTAAAGAATTCAACCGTAAAATACTAGGATGGTAAACATTTTTTGTTTGTTCTTAGCAAACTAGTTAGGGTATATTAGAGATATTATAGAGCATTTGGAATGAAATTGAAATCAAGATGTTTTCCAAATTTATTTTTGGGATTGAACAATAACAATGTGTTATAGATGTAATTCAAGAACTTTTTTTTATTAAGCATGCATGTTGGTTCTCAGTAATTTTTTATGAATGGAAATAGTATATAGAATGTTTTGAATTAGTAGAATGAAGGTTAAAATAATATTAAATTGTGTCCCTTGAAAATATGAAGAAAATGTTGTACTTTTGAATGATATATGTGATATCTGTGTTAGTGTATTATACAATGGTGAAACATATTAGTATATATGTTCAAATAGTTGTGGATTTTCGTAGTTTTGTATTGGTGTATATCTACTCTCTTATCCAAGTAAAAGATAATGTGAAATTCAATCATGGTATTTAGGATATATTGTTAGTGTATTATAAATTTTCAAAGATTAAAGTGTGGTATTTAGAAGATTTGTTTTGGTGTATATCCCCTTTTGTTCCTTTTATGGAATTAATTTGTTGTGTTTGTTTATTTGAAATTGTTGTCCTTTGAAGATTTTTATTGTCTAGTGTGTTTATATTTCCTGAAAATACTTCTTATATTGAAAATATATTTTGCAGGAGTAATTTGTTAATGATAACGTTATGTTTTTTTTAGTCGAAGATATAGTTTGTAAAAGGATTCCTGGAGATAATTCTGATAGATGTAGAAGACAAAGAGTACTGGTTTTACTTCTAGGCCAAAAAAGTCAAACAAAAATAATTCTACAGTAATTGATGATGCATAATGATGCATATATATTACAATGTTAAGTACTTATTAAATATATAGAATTTTATATAAAATAGTTTCGCTTACTTATCATATATAATATTGTAGGATGTACACTTGAGCAGGAATTTGATTATTCAGAGTTTGAGGAACACTTGAAAACATTCCTATAGTCATGGTGTTTCCATGAGATGTCTACTAGACCACCAGACACACAAGTAGTGCCTTACAAAGAAACAACAGAGGTACAACATATTAACTATTATAATACTATAGAAATTAGTTAAGTTGTTATGTTTAATTAGTTGTAATATTATAAGGAGAAAGAGCATCACATAATCCAAATGTACCAAACATTGGGATGGAAACTCCTGATTACAAAATTTCAGGAAATTAGTTGAATAATTGAAATTTAAATTTAGATATAATAGTGAACTTGGTCTATATGTGTGAGATTCCAGACGCGATCTGCATTACATGTTAAGACTACACGTGACAAGAATGGGTTATGAGTTGATATTACACATGAAGGGGGCTGGCAACTAGAAATGTTGTGTAGCAATTGTGTAAGGCATTTCAATTACGAGGTAAGAAGAGTTATGCGATGAGATGTTAAGTGGTGTGAGCTTCCTTCACCATGAAGTAGTTGGCGTCATTCTTGTGTAAGAAGGCCGGTCAGCTGATTTAACTTTGCCGCCCAACTAAGTTCATGATAAGAAGTAGCAATAACACGTGGCGTTTTGATATTGAATGGTTCTCATTGCATGTGGTACACAAGCAATCATTCCAGTATGAGAAGTCTCACCGGAGAGGCTTACACTACAAAAAATTGGACCTTTGTCGATGCAACACAAATCATCGAGAAAAAGAACATTGGTAAAAGCTGGTGTTTCCTGGCGCATCTCGATGCACGTCGGGAGAAGTCTTTTTCTCTGACGCATACACATGAAACATCTGGAATAGCCCCGTTCTCCCGACGTCCAAAGTGTGAAGATAATCTGTGACATCGTGGAAAGTGAAGATCATCTGTGACGTCAACAACCTTTCGCGTCGTGAAAACCGCCTTTCTGCGACGTTTTCAAAGACATCGCGAAAAGTCCTTGCTATTTCAAACACAGAATCCATTCACAAACTCACGAAAGAGAAGGAAATTTAAGAGAGAAAGGAAGAAATCGAGAGAGAAAGTGAGAGAAGGAGTCGTCGTCGTCGTTGTTGTGGCCCACTGCCGCCGTCGTCGTTGCCACCCGGCGTCTTGAGGTCGTTTTTTGTATTTTTTTTTTTTTTTGCATTTAGGTGTGTAAAGTGTATGTATATGTATATGTGTAGGTATATGTTTATTGTGTATATGTTTATGGTGTATGTATATGTATATGTATGTATATTTTTATTTAAATATAATTTTATTTGTATGTGTTATGTGTGTATTTAATGTGTATGTATATGTATATGTATGTATATGTTTATTTGTATAGCATAGAGAAGAAAAAATATCCTAAAACAATAAACATACATCATCTTTCAAACAAGAACATATTAAATTCTACTACAATCTCAGAGACATACCGAAGCCATATGGTGTTCACCAATAGATTCAGGTGGCTCACGCTAACGTTTCAAGTACAACAACTAGACACCAGGGCACATGAAGCTATTTTCTATTTTAAATTATTTTTCTTCATATTTTGAGTTATAATTAGCTTCTATGTCAACACAAAAACACTTGGTAGGCATTATGTTAACTTAAAATTTTGGAGATATTTAACAATTAGCCCATATTCTTAATTGTGTAAGTTCATTTTTTTTTCCTTTTTTCTTTATTTTTTAAAATAATGAATAAAAAAGAAAATAAAAGCGAACAAGTGTTGGCAAACACCGAAGAATATCCAAGGCTTTATCATTATTTTTATAAAATAAGAATAATTAAAGATAGAGAAATTACAAATTATTTTCTTTGAAAATTAATAAATTAACCAACCACTTGGGCAACATGCATTTCTTTCTTACTTAAATTAGTCACCCAACAGGGAATCGACCTCTTTTATACCAATTAATCAAATATCATACAAATATCCACAAATTCTTTTAAAACAACTTCTTCTTCGCTTTAAAAATATATATTTCAGTGTTTGGTAACTTCCAAAATAGCTTTTTATTTATTTATTATTTTCTATAAAAGGAAAATGGCGCATAAATTAGAAAATAAATATAATTTATAATACAAGAAAACAATACTTGTAAAAATATCAACTTTTTTTTGTCAAATATAAATCCTTTTAAAATATCAATTTGGTCCTTTAGTTTTTTTTCTCTAATACTATTAGAGATAGTTTTTAAATTGAAAAATTCGACCAAAAACATTCAAAATGGTGGTTAGACATAGGTATTTTAGTCTTTTACTATTTTTTGTTATCCTTGTGTTATATATGTTATTATTTTAGACTCTTTTTTTTCATCTATGCAAGTAATAAAATAAATTAGTTTGAGATAAACGCTTGAAATCAATTTTTAGAAAAATGATTTTTTAGTATTTAATTATTAATCTCTCCCTAATTTAATAACACATAATATTACCAAAATACTTTCACTAGTGTTTTATACCTCACTTCCTTTGTGATTGTCGACAACAACTATAGCTCCTTCATCGGCCCAACTTGGTGACCTCCACCAATGATACTACTATCGCTAACCATGACTACTAACTTTTTAGCACAACTACTTGTAACCTCCAACTCCAACGACCACCAACGGGCTACTCTATCAATCACCATCACCAATGCACATGCCCACAACTTAAAATTATTTGGTGGAGTTCATCACCCATCTAAATCACCAATGCACATGACATTTAAAAAAAAAAAATTCTTTCAATTTAAACCGATTCTAAATTAACAACTTTTTCTAAAATAAGTATTTACTGACAAATTATTGATATATATATATATATATATATAGTGGCTACAACCCTTTTCTTTTCTATTTCTTTAAGGGCTCTTTATTTGAACTTAACTTTTTGATACAATAATGTAATGAAAGTATCTCTTTGATAAATTCCTTTTCATAAGGGAAGTCTAAAAATATCTTTAGATATTTTATCTAAAACAAACTTAATAGTTGAGTTTAGGATTATTATTGAATTTTGGCAAAAATATGAAAAGTCCAATCAAATTGACCTATATTAAAAGGTTTAAAGAAATGATGAACTCCACCGAATAATTATATTTTGAATATGTTGATTCTAGTTAAATTTTATTTTCTATACTCTAGTTTGAGAGTGAATAAAAGGTGTAAATAGTATAGAAGTTGCTATTGTAAATGAGATCAAGAGATAATTATTTTATATCATTGTAATCTTTTTTTTACATAGTGGGAATTTTTAGGTTGGTAGTATATTCTCTGATTTAGAGATTTTTTTTCTGTCTAACTTTAGTGTTTCTAGTATTATTTATTTTAAAAAGAACTCATCTGCTTGTTTAGGAGTGAGAAGTTTTTATCTTGTTGTAGTGCTAAACAAAATATTTAATTTTAAAGTTACAAATAAAAGCACTTTTTATTATATAACACATAACTTTTTATATTTGGATAGATTCATCGTATTACTTAGATTGATAAATAATAATATAAAAAAACTCTTGTTAATTTGTTCTATAAGTCCAATTGAGAAACATAATCAATATAAACTCAAAAACTAACATTTGTTTTTTTTTTCTCCACTCAAATCTCTCGTCCCCCGGCTCCCACACTCTTTAATATTTTTACTCCTGTTTTTTCAAATTGAAATCTTGAAGCAAACTAGAAGAACATTAAGTAGAATAAAAAAATAAAATAGAACTGGCATATTAGTGTCAACATCCATGGTAAGGTAGAATAAACAAAAAAATTGAAATAAGTATGACTCATGTATAACATAAACTCTACAAAATTGCAGAAAAATATTTCACACAACAAATCATAAAACACTAAAAAAAACAAAAGGAGAGAGAGAGAACAACAACAACAAGAAGAAATTAGAAGGAAGAAAAAAAACACCTCAACGACTCACAAAGTATTCCAAATTTGAAGTACTAAAAGATTGGTATGTGGATGAAATTCTATCTAGCGTGAGTTAAGAAAATGGAGTAAATTTCAATAAGCAAAAAATGACTATCGATCAAAATTTTGAAGGCAAAATTAAATGACTTTAAGTTCTTTAAGTTGTTCGATAAAACATCAATTAACCATTTAACTTATTTAAAAATCAAAACTTTAGATTTTTTTTAGATTGATTAACTTATTTGACAACTTAGTGAGAAACAATATTAAAGATTAAAAATGTTAAAGTGAATAGAAGTCTATAGTAAGTAGTAAGGTAGTAAGGGTTTAGAAAATGAAGACAGGGTTATAAATGAGAAGAAAAATAGTGATAAGAAGAGAGATGGGTATTGAATTAAGAATAGTGGGAGGTGGCAAATAAAATGATTTCCAATGATGAATGTAGCCCACAAACATCCTCCTCCTTCCTCCTTCCTCCTTCCTCCTTCCTCTTCCCTCCCCCAATATCTCTCTCAACCTAAGTTTTTTTTTAAATTTATTATTATTTTTACAATTATGTCCTTCCCAGCCCAAGACGACGACGCCCAGCCACTGCCACCTCCGATTCTTATTTAATTATTCCCTTTTAAATGCCCCTATTTATATCTTATTCTTTATCTAATATAAAAATATTATTTAGTGACTTTTTAAAATTATAACAAATCATTAAAATATTTATACTATACAAAACGTCAAAAGCCCACATGCTTCTAATAAAATATACAAAAAATATTCCGATCAACATATGATTAATCAACAACACGCTCAAACGAGTAATTTTTTTCTAAACGATCGTGTACTACAGTCTAAACAAATGATCTGCTATCATTTAGGTCATAATACACGATCATGTAGTTCTTTTTAAAGATGAAAAAAAAACTTCAAATTTAAACAATTGTGTTGACCATGGTATACGATCGCGTTAATTATATATGCAGTCGTATAATCCAATATAAATGATTGTTAAAAACTTCAAATCAAACGATTGTGTTGACCATGCTAAATGATTGTTTAGATTATACCAACACAATCGTGTAATTCGTTTTAAACGATGAATAAAGACTTCAAATATAAACGATTGTATTAACAATGGTAAACAATCGTTCGATCGTTTAAATCAAGTCAAAATGATATTTAAACGATCTTGATATCCTTGAATATGAGGAAAATGAAGTAGTTTCATAGAATCTTGCTGAAAATGGTGAAGATGAAATATAAGATTTAAATAGAAGAATAGTTTAAAAAATAGAAGAAAGAAAATTTGGAAGAGAAGAAGAAATCTAAACAAAAATAAATAAATTGTAAAACAGAAAGAGAAGTAACGAATCGTAAGTAATGTTTAAAGACAAATCTAAAAATTATAAAAATATTTTACTGGTTTTATGGACTTTAATTTTCTTTTATTAAATAAATCTTTTTAGATTTTGTTACACTCATATAAATTGTCCTATTATTTAAGTTTATAATTTCTTTCATTTAATCACACCAACTTCTAAATATCTCTATTTTAGTCTATCAAATTTTATAAACATAAAATCATTTTAATTTTTATCTTTTGCTTTAGATAAATTGGTGACATTAATTACAGAATTAAGATTATTGTTTAAGTGAACTTATTAAATAACTAAATAATATTCCAATGACTAAAACTTGGGGCAGACCCACCAAAAATTTTACATCCTACTATTTATTCGATGTAATAATTATATAGAGAAATTGCCTAAGGTAACATTTTGAAAATATAATATAGCAAACATAATACATTGTTTTAGAATGTTATAAATATGGCAAAATTTATACTTATAAAAATACCTTTTATTTTTAAATTTGTTATTATTTCTAAACTACTCTTCAAGAACTTATTTCTCTTCCTTTTTTTAATGCTTTACTCATTATTTATTTATTTTTCTAATTTTTAAGGCCTTAATTATTTGTTTATTCTTATACTATTTTTTTTTGTTTTAATGTTGATTTTAGAATATCAATTTTACAATAATTGCAATATGAAATATAATGGTCGTTGATGGGAGTAATTTAACTTCATTTGTGATTTTTTTTACTTTCTTCGATGTGTATTTTGAGTTGAATCTGATTCTAAATTATTTTATTTTATTTTTTTACATTGATTTTGTTTCGGTTTTACTTTGTCTCAATTTTGTATATCAGTGTTGTGATATACTTATATTATATGTATTAGTTGGTTAATATACTTACTACGTAATTTTCGTTTTTTCAAATTTTATGCAGTCGATTAGAGTATTATTAAGTATATGAATGATGTAAGTCAGTGTATCATTATCAAGTATATGAACAATATATTGTTAAAGCATATCGGTAAAGTGAATCATTATTAAATATATGAATCAAGTTTACAAGTGTATATCAATAGTATATCAAGTGTATAAGTAGGACTTCAAGTATATCAAGTGTATTTAATCAATCAAATGTATAAGTGAAGAAGACTAAGTATATCTGTAGTGCATCGAGTGTATCAAACATATAATGTACATCAAACATATCAAATTTGTTGAGTGTACCAATGAAGCATAATAAGTTTATTAGTGGTGTATCAAACTTATAAATGAAGTCTTTTAGTGTATCAAACTATCAAGGCTTAAGGAGTATCAAGTGTATCAAGAAGAATCAATTGTAACGAGGAAGATTATAATGTGTATCAAGATGTTTCAAGCGTGTATCAAAAGATATCAGGTGTATCGAAGAGTATCAAGTGTATCAATCAAATGTATAAGGTGTATCAAGAGGTATTAAGTGTATCAGACGTATACAAGGTGTATTAAACATATATTAGTAACGAGGGCATTTGTCACATTTTACCTTCTTGATGCGTGGGCTGGGTTTTATTTTTGTCATTTTCGCAAATAATAAAGTGTGTGTGCTATGGACTTAATTATTATAACTTATTTTGTTATTTTTACAAGTGTCCCTGTTGTGTGTGTATATATATATATAAGTTATGACGATGTATATTATAATAATCCCGCAAAGTTAAATGGTATGTATCTATTTTAGTATGTGTTTCAAAATGTTTATATTTGAGCAAATTATTTTAGCACTTATTCAAATAGTTGGGGTATATATTATTTTAGGCTAAATTTAGTGTCTATATTTAGATTGTCAATTTGTTTAACATGTAATTAAAGTAACTTAATTATGAAAATAGAAATAAAAATTAAAGTTTTACTCCACCCATTTTTTAAATTGTGTTTAAATTTTAGGTTATGTTATCTTTTATTCTTCTAGTCTTAGTTTCAATAATAGAGTATGCACATATTTATAGGTTAAAAATTCACATGATCAATTAAATATGAAAACTCCATATTTAGAAGTGTGTAAAAAGTAATCAATTCCCACAAAATTCATATAAGGTTGCACAAAAACATATATGTATGAGCAATAGTTGTCAAGTACTATAGGCTACTACCACACAATAACCTACAAATTATTACTGTCTACTTTAATGGGAAGGTTAGTTATGTCTCTTTCTCGTACATCATTAAAATGAGGTTTCTTTAATTTAAATTGGACTCAAATCTTTATTAAAAACATTTTTTTGTTAGAAATATTGTACATTTTTGTCACATTTTTAGAGAGGTGACGTTTTCTGTTCATTCTATTGCAATTATGACATCCTATCAAAGTTGTTTTTTTATTTGAAAATATGTTTATCTGAATTGTATTCTCTACATCTTGAATTTTTAGGCATTGCAAATGAGTTGGCCGTAGTGCTCGTTGATTGTTTTTCTTTTGCCTAAAGAAAAGATACAAGACTAGAAAAAATGTAAAGCATGCAACTCAAGAAAAGGGATTCATCAAAATCATTTTTGAGAATGAATTAAGAATATTAAAATAAGTTATTATATTATATGGATTGAATTAAATGTATAAATAGTTGTAAAGGATTCCATAAGGGATCTTTTATTTTATTCTCTAGTTCAATTATGTTGTCGCAACGTGATCGTGACGCGGAGCGGTCGACCTCCTCCATTTATTTAATTTCAATTGATAAATAATTTTGGAGTCGCCACCAACCATATTAAAGTGTGATTGGTCACCCAAAGAGAAAATGGTCTACGTTCATGAGATTTAAGTTCGGGAGTCAGTTGTGTGTAGGAAAGGTGTTAGCACCTTACAACACCC
>JBBPDI010000015.1:4726699-4741654 GCA_037974545.1 Cucumis variabilis | reverse complement strand
AAGACGAAGTCGAAGTGAACAAGACGAAGTCGAAGTGAACAAGACGAGAGGTGATGGGTTTAGGAGGGAATGGTTTTTCTTGAAGAGAAAAGAAAAGAAAAAAAAAGAAGAAACAAACAAAGAAAGAAAGAGGGGGTATTTTGGACATTTCACTCCAAATTTGTCCTAAAACTCAACTTTTTCAAAATCAATCCTATTTTTCATTTTCTATCCCATTTTTAGACTATTTTTGACAATTTCCCAAGGTTTTTCTTTTCCTTCAAACTTCTATTTTGTTTTTTGTTTATGTTTATTACATGTTCATTAGTAAAGGACTCATCCAAGCAAATTTAAAATTTCCACCTCTTAATCTTAGAAAATATACCATTTCTCGATTGTCGTCAATTTGACAAACCCGTCATATACGGTTTTATAAATATTTAAACCAATCTCAAGTAAGAGTCCTTAAGTCAGTTTAATATTTAAAAATTCTTTTTAAAAATTTTTAATTTAAAACTTTTCGAACTGACATTCTCTCCTTTTTCGATTAATTTGGATTTAATTGTGTAGATTAAATTTATTTTTTTAGAAACTGCAAATTGGATTGAAACCATCAGATTTGATGCAATCAAGTTTTGTATTTATTTAGTTTTATTTTGTATTTTGGAGAATTACTAAGTTGCTTGTCTATAACTAAAAACTTAGTTCTTCATTTGTAGCATCTCATCCCAGATTGAAGAGTACTTCCAATTCTTTCTTCTTCTTTTTTATTTGTTATTGAGTTGAGTTAAGTGTAGGCATGTAAGAGTTTTGTCAGATTCGAGTGTTGAAGTTGCAGATCTACAGTAGTTGGTAGTATGCTTTGTTCGTCAAACGAGGAAGATCGATCTTGACCTCATGTTGCCTCATCCTCGATTAAGAGCCAAGGTCAAGGAGGTTGGTTAAAGTTTTCGATCCAAACCATCATCTTCACAAAGCCTAAATAACCGAGACAGAGAAGGTTCAAAGCAAACAAAATCAAACTAATTATAAACCACTCTCATTTTTCGATCCTCCATTATTTTTTAAAAGCCATGTGTCTTCGTCTCTTTCTCTATCTGTAGTGGAGTTATCATTTTCCTTTAACTTATTTGAACTTGTTTATGAAACTTTGGCAATCACCCACTAAGGTATTATCATAAATGTCCAAATTAATAAGTTACCACAATATATCCAATTAAAATTGGGTTCTTCCTTTAAACCATTTCTATTCAAATAAAAATACTTCTAAAAATCTAAAATTAGAAAACATACGGAAAAAATTGTCCCCTTCAAGTGCCGAATCACTTAAATTAACTATCTCAATGTTGTCACTCATAGAGTATAGAATGAAAGTAGTTAAAATAAACATTAATTGATTTTAATTCAAACTTTATATTTTCAAGATGTTCAAATAAATTTAGTATATTAGAAAATGTGATCAAACTTGTGTGGGCACTTATGTGTTTGAAAAAGATTAAAGTTTAAATTCAACAACAAATATGGAGATATTTTCTTCTACGCCTAAAAAAAATGGTGTGATAGGAAGTAAAAAGATCTACTAGACTAGGAGGAAAGATATAAAAGATGTTATAAAGTTGTTGAGCCATTATAGGGTTGTTAGCATAGCATGGATTATATATATTTGCAAAATTTACATTCTAATAAATGATATAGTAATGAAGATTTTTTTTTTTTTTGAGCAG
Organism: Cucumis variabilis; assembly: GCA_037974545.1. NCBI lineage: Eukaryota > Viridiplantae > Streptophyta > Magnoliopsida > Cucurbitales > Cucurbitaceae > Cucumis > Cucumis variabilis. The sequence continues at coordinate 4,739,951 of JBBPDI010000015.1, read as the reverse complement.
TGAGAGAGAGAATGTAGAGAGAGTAATGCTTTTATTAATTTGCTTATTACTATATATTATAGTTATTGATTTCTTTGGAGGTATATATTTTCTTTCTAAATTTGTTTTTAATTTTAATTTATTTCACCGACGAAGTTGAAAATTTTTCAATCTTGGACTAATTTCTCTACATTAATTAAAATCCATTTTTTTTCAACCTCAATTTCTTTTTTATGGTTTTATAGCTCTTTCTCGATTTTTGGTTGGGATAAAATTTTTCTTTCTAAGAAAAGCTGAAACACAAATTACTATATTTTGAACTAATTTTTAGTTCCAAAAAAATTAAATATAAGACTTTAGTTAGATTGCAAATAGTAGTAGATCAAACATGTATAGTTTTTTGGATAACTATTTTTTTCGTTTTTTATTTTTAAAATTTAAGAGGTCGTTTGGAATAAGGTGTAAGTTTTATTTTTATGATTATATAATAAAATCATAGCATTGTATAAAACAATAAATGTCAAAATATTTGAACTACATGATTTTCACAAATCAAACTTAGTTAGAGAATCACATACCTTGATCCATGAATGATCTTCTAAGGATTGTGTTTGTTTCACTTGACCTTCCAGTACAACTTAATTAGTTTTCTTGATAGGAAGAGTAAACTACTTGAATGAGGCAGTGAGAGGACTAATCTCCAAGGGGCCGTTTGGGAGAAGGAAAGGAATGAGGGGTTAAAGGAATAAGGAAAATTGGATTAAGTGGAGGAAAGAATTATTATAATTATTATTTAGGGTGAAGAATAAAGGAAAATGATTATGGGGGATTATTATAATCCTTATTGGCGGAAGAATTATGATAAAAAAATTGTATATTTTTTTTATTTGTACATTAACCCAATATGAGAAAAAAAAATTGAATTGTTTTTTTCTGGGGAATGAAATTCTTGTTTTTTTCGTGAACCCAATACAAAATGAAAATTCTTACTCTAAAGCCTCTACAACCACCAAAAAGTTGAATTCAAATTCATTTTTTTTAGTTAGATTGTATCGTAACCAAAGCATTCACAAAAAATTTGTATTAATTTCTTTTTTTATTTTTTATAAATATTTTTTTTTACTTATAACATACATCCAATACACTTTCAAAAGTGAAGCACTCTTTTTCATTTGCACACTAGTTTTTTTTTTCTTAATTTTTTACATTAAATCCAATACACAAAACAAAATATATTAATTTTTTTTGTTTGTATAAAATGTGTTTATGAAATTTGTACTGTAAATTTAATTAACAAAGAAATTGTATTATTTATTTATTTCATTTGTCTTCAATTTATAGTTCAATTTGATCTGTAAATCCAGTACATTAAAAAATATGCTCTTTTCTTTTTAATTTGTGATAAATATTTGTCTTTTCTACTGCAACCCTCATATGAGAAAGAAATTGAATTACATTTTTTTCATGTGTACGAAATGCTTATTTTTATTTTAACCAAATACAAAATAAAAACTATATATATATATATATTGCATTTGTATAAACTTATTATTATTTCGTTCGTACTGTTTTCCAATACAACAAAAAATTATATTAAAATAATGTTTATATTTTATTTCTATTGTAACCCCAACACACAATAAATATATATTAATTTTTAAGTTGATTTTTAAGTTTGTATCATAAAGAAAATTTTATTTAAGTTTGTATCGTCAATCTCATACAATAAAAAATTGGATTCGGTTGTTTTTATTTTTTTTATTTTCAAGATTTCTTTTTTCATTCATTAATTTTGTTTTCTTCATGAGAACGATAAGCAACATACTAGTGATTAACAGGAAACGAATATCTTTTTTTTTAATTGCAGTTAACGAAAACATCAATTACATAGTTAACCAGTCTAGCGGAAAATAACAAAAAAATAGCAGTGAAAACAAAATATATAACGGGTCAACGGTGGAAGGGGAGCGACAATCAAGGGTTATCGCAGAGAATGATCCTGAAGTAGGCAGGCTTTAGGTGATCGGGTATGTCAAAAAATGTATGCATTAACAACATTTTTTTCATCACGACCATCGTTAGTATTGTAATAAATTTGATGTAAACAAGAATGTGAAACTTTTTTCTTACTCGGACCCAACTATCGAATAGGTCCTGCTCTACAACGTTGCACTTCAGTTCGTTATTCTAACCTAATCCACTACATGCAGGACCACGCATTTTCTGCAAGTGCTTTAATAGATCTTTTCAGTAACTTTATTATGCTTTCGATGATGGTAGTGGACGTCAATTTACACCCTGGCATCCTCTCAGCTAGCATTCTCATAAACTGCAACAGGTAGCCGGGTTGGAAGGTGTCATTATTCGACCTCCACCCTCTTACGAACACAAGATCAAAAAGATAGCCGCTGAAGCATGACTCTTCTGCCCTCGTTTATGTGTGCTTTGCATTTCTCGACGAACTGGTCATGTTGATAAATGAATATGTACATGCATATGTATAGAATGAACACGGTAAGTACATACAACAAAAGTTCTATCAATTGTATTATAACACTAAGTACAATATGAACGGTACAAATGAACCAGATCAGAAAATAATGGTAGCAAATGTTAAGGACATGTTTTTTCACGTGATTGTCCTACAGTTAACTGTGACGTGCTAGTCGCTTCGTGACTGCCATTCAATGAACATCGCCTGTGCAAGGTCATCCCTCCATTGAGTCCATCCGTTTGAAGCCTTAATGTAGTTGATGTCATCACAGTCGTTGCGCAATTCGAGTCACCTTCGTCGTCGTCTAGCATGTCGACATTTCTCATCTCTCGATTTGTTAAATTGTGGAGTAGACAACAAGTCATAATAGTGTGACATTGAACCTGAAACATGGTAGTACGACTTTTCGCAAAGTATTGCCTAATGGTCCTTCAAAAGACCAAACACTCGCTCAATTATGTTACGTATAGATGAATGTTTCATGTTGAAGAACTCCTTCGTTGTAGTGAACTCCTTTGTTGTAGTTGAAGCATTTTCGGCACCACGTCACTCTTGTTAGTGGTATCGTTGGCCTCTATACGGAGCCAGAAATCTCTCTGCATTTAGGTACCCAGCGTTGTAGAGGTAGTAGAACCCTAAATGGTTTTTTTAGCTATACTAAAACTATCGATAGTAGAAAAGAAATAGGACTGTTGTATTTTGGCAACATTTGATGTTACCCTTAGGAACCCTTAGTCCGTTGGGTCATGAAATTACATCACGGAGGATACGGGAATCTGCTGCAGATCCTTCCTAATCTGATAAGATGAAAACGAAGTCTCTTTTTGTGTCTCATACGTCGAGAACGTTCGTCACCACTTTGTCCTTCCATGTTCGATATCTAGGTCAATCTCTTGCAACACGTTCACTTTTATGTACGTGTCATCAATGAAACCAAGGCAATTTTGTAGCGCATAATAAAAAGCTCATTTACAATTGTGAGAGAGTATGTATAATGAAACTGAATTTGAGACACCTAACATCGATACACCGCGACTTGGGATATGTGCTGTTGCTTAGGACAAGTTGTGGTTTCACTAATAACTCATCCGACAAACGCAGCACGACCATAAGGACTAGGTTGAAATGTCATGATACAGTATCGCTAGAACGTATGTAGTCCCATTAAATCTCGCAGTTCTTAACATCATATCCAAGCACGTGCAAGAAGATAGCGACCATCTCCTCGATGTTGACTACTTTCGTCGATTTTAATCTAGTCATTATTCGTAGAAGATGACACAAAATTGCAAAACCATGTACTTTGCTAGCATACAAGGTCAGACACATGTATCATGCAAAAATATGAAATCTGTTTAATCCTATGCCTTGTATCACACGGTACTTGGGGAATCCTTCTGTTGTCATTGAAGAATGCGTCAAATGTCATTATAATTTGACATTGGGCCAGTACGTAGGAAGGCGTTCAAAACGTTGGCCAGTTCTGTGGCATTCATTGAAAGGTACACTAAGGGCCAACCTAGCAAAGACTTTTGTTAGATGAAGTTCAAAAAAGTTTCTTGTGGTTGCCAAATGGTACGTATCTGTGAAGTGACTAAAAAACATGTCTAATCCAAGTAATTTACAATTCTTCGCACGATTGTCATTGGATGCGTGATTTGTACCGTTGCATCGTGTTTTGTCTTATTCTTATACAAGACTAATATATGTTCCATAGTTTTACCCAACTATAATCCTTCTATTTCTTCCTCAATCATTTTAGTGTGTGTGTAGGGTTTTAAAATTTACGTTGTTTATAAGAAATGTACTTATTAATTTTTGAAGTACATAATCCAACTTTTTAATATTAAATAAGTATAGTAAAGTTATGTTGTGTAAATAAGTCTTATGTTTGTAGAACGTTTTATTTGTGTCGCTAAACGGTTCTATAAAGTCTACTCAACAAGTGTCACAAATATGTTCACTAATTTTTTTTTATTGAAAAGTAGTGGCAAATAAGTATCAACAGTCAACTAAACAACAAAAACAAAAAATGTGAAACGGGACAAGGAGAGAAAGTGAAAAATGAAATACATCATATTGAAAATAAAACTGTAATTTCCACAAATGTTCGGTTTATGCAAAGTCAGATGAATGTCCCATTACAAAAATATATATACAGTGTTCATACATGTTACGTATTAAACGGAAGACATATACATGCAACAGAAAATGATCTATGTTAGGTGAATATGGATGTTTGCCTAGTTCCTAGTTGTACTCTAAGTACCGACCACACTGTAGAAAATAATGATGAAACATACATAAGGACACCAGGCGAATATATGACTGTAAATAAAAATATAGATAATGGTGTGAGAGCGTAGCTTATACTTTAGACCTAACGACACGTACCAACAGTGGGCAAATGAAAAGGTTAACAGATAAATGGAAAAAAATATACAAAATGTAAAACATTGTTGTACTCTACCTCAGAGAACGAAAGTTCGTTCAATTATGTGAAATTGAACTTCAAATGACAAAAATAAAATTGTCACGAACAAATCAATGCAAAGAAACCTTATTAAATGTGGAGATATGAAGAGCATTGAATCCATATCAAATACGATGACATGAAAGACATGGATAAAATGTAATGCAATATACGGTAAAAAATCATGGATGTAAAAATGGATAACACACATATATGGGTTACAGTGAAGAACATTCGAAGGAGAAATTGAATACGGACAGCAAAAATACGTACCAATATGGAATGTCACACAGAAAGATGCACATCAATGGAAGAAAGAGTGAGCCATGAAGCAGAACAACATCAAATGAGGAAGGGGGACAATATATATAAAGAAAGGGAGTATCAAAGTTAATGATGCAACAACAACCCAAAATATATATTAATACCACTGTCAAATGTGATGTGATGAGGGGACAAGAAATAGAAAATGGATGGTCAAACTATTAAAATTTATGTCCTAAAACTCATGGTTTGTAATCATATTCTATTTGATAAAGTCGTTATTGATACTATAATCTTAAAGCTAATAAACTAAAGACCTGAGACCATTATTGAGTAAACTTGAACTTTATGTAGAGACATAAACATGGATCAAGTTCGAATATATAGCCTAAATAGTCTGTAGTATACGAATACGGTTGAGCACCTTATTTTTGGGACACCATGGATGCAGCGACCCATTTTATAGTTAGTACAAACGATGTGATCCTGAATTGTTCATGTAGAGACATGGAAGTGGAGACATCCTATGTAAAAAGTTTACATAAGAGTAAAACCATGAAATAGTCGCTTTTAGGTTATAACACTCTTGACTTTCATAAAACCGATTATTTCATTTATAGATATCCAATATGACTTAATCTTAATCTTAAGCTAACTATGAACTTTTGTTCCTACAGAATTATCCTTAGATCTGCATAGATAAGGGCAGCTTAATGGTGCTGGCCTAATAAGCCTCCCATTTTAGGGGTAACACCGAGTGAATATATAGGGAGCAAAACAGAATTTACTCTTACCTATTTTAGGGTTAGTAGATAAGTTGTTTCCTTGAAGACTGAATACAAGTCTTGAACAAGGGGCCTCACCCTCTCATTGGTCCGAGAGAGATTTAGTTTAAAGATTTGACCTTAAACCAATTGTTCAATAGTAGATTAGTGGAACTTAAGGATGTAGTCTCAGGGGTAAAATGGTACTTTGAACCAACCAAGATTACGAATAACTTGTGAAGGGTTAACTTAATTATCATGGTTATATCACATGGACACAAATATATCTACAGTAGGGGGAGTGAAACTACGAGATTTTAGTGAAATGACCCGTTAGTTAACGAAGGTTTATTAGCTCGATCTAAAAGAGTTTAACCAGTTAATATTGGATAGTTGAAGCACATGATCTATATGTCCATTAGGTTCCCTCGCTAGCTCACAAGGAATCAACTTAGAATATTATGACGGAATAATTTGAATTGTTTGAATTAGGTAAAGAGAGAGAAACCAACGAATATATTTGATATAGTCATCGGTTATAAGCTTAAGATAGAGCTTCATATTTAAATATGATTTAAATATTAAAAATATGAATATAAATTCATATTCGAAAGCTCGGAATCGATGGAAATGGTCAAAGTTGTGAAAAGTCAAAATGTTGACTTTTGACTTAGAAAAGTCAACTTTGCCCGACTTAATACTCAAATGTGATTTTGAATTTCGAAGAAGTAAATACAGATTCATGCTTGAGAAGTCGAATTAGTCAAAATGGATAAAATGGTAAAAAGTCAAAATGTCAACATTACACTTGAAAAGTCAAACTTTAAATTTGATTTAAATGTTAAATCACCATATTGCCCTTAGACTAATTTAAATAATAACACTTGTTGAGATTTAGCAAGCTTATCAATTGCATGTGATATGCAAGTGGCATATTGCATGCAATTCACTTACCTCACTAAGAATGCCAAGGGGTGAGGTAAAGAAGCTCTTGCATGTAGTTTGCTTGTAAAGTGGTTTATTACAAAGATGAAAGGACTCTTTGTTTAAGAAGTGTAAGAATTAATATTGTAATTGTGAATTACAAAATAATCCAAGAACTTCTTTTACTCTAAACAACAAAAAAAAGATCTAATAGTTAGGTTCCTCCAAAAAATATATCATCTCTCTCTATTTTCTCCACCATTTCTTAGTCCCACAACTCAATTCTAAGTTTGGAGCATAGCCGGTAAACTCTAGTGGTAGTTCCAACTTCAAATTCGTGAAAAGAATACAAGAGAAGAAACGCTTCAAAGTTATTTTTTTTCTATTAACCTCATCTTTGTTTATATTAGTGTTATTATGCATGTTGATTACTAAAGTGTTTAGATGCAATTAAAGTAAAGTTTGATCCTTAATACGTTGCGCATATCTACCTTTTCCATCACAAAGAAGCATTCATGGGCATGCCACACAAGTCAGAGACAGACAGTGCATGTGAAGGACAGAGAAACCTTTTTTTTTTCTACACAAAAGAAGTGAAGATGAACAATAAACAATCCACAACCAAAGAAGGAGGAAAGTAACTACAGTAATCCAAAGACATAGTGAATGGCTGAAAGTTATTATTTTATTTTCCATTTTCAGCACACAAGAAGCCGAAGAAACAAATGCATGCACAACAAAAGGAAGAGGAAAAAAGAGATAGAGCAATTTAGAGACACAGTGCAACAAACGGATACACAAACAATATATTTTTTTTCATTTTCTACATAGAAGAAGTGAATGAAAAAAAAAATATAAGCCACTACCAAAGAAAAGAAGAACAAACATCATCTTCGACAAAGAGTAACGAACATGAACATTTCAAGAACGAACATGGAACAAAAAACAAATGACTTAATAAACGACTAATAATGGAGATAAAAGAGAACATGTGAAAATAAAATGCAATAAAAAAATGTGATATTCGGGAAAATAACTCAAGGAAGAATATTACCTCAACTCTACCTTGCTTGAAACCACCAAAGCCACAACCCTCAATTAGTATCCTTCACTCATCAGTGGAGGGAAGGTCATCACGACCATGGAGGTTAACCAAGCGACAAGAGAATACAATGAATGACCTCCGAGCGGCAAGTCCGTAGGACAAGCCATTCAAGGAAGCAGGCACCGAGTCAACGAATGCCCAATAAGAGATAAGACATTGGAGGCCATTGTTTATTTTTAAACGTGACCCATTAATGAAACCTTCACCCACAAGGACACCACAGACCGACAAACAAAAGGAAAAATGTGAGGTTTAAGAAATCGGTGTAGATGAAAATACTGTGAAAAAGATGATGTTGAACAGTGGAGAAAAACCAGATGAGTGTCGAATAAGGTGAAAAAATCGTCAGATCTAGAAAAATAGGTTAAGAGAGAAATCGATTTTGGAGAAATCGATTTGGGCAAAATGGTGAGAGGAAAGGTTGAATAAGAAGAGAGAACCACTGGTCGGTCAGATGTAGAAGACGAAGCGAATGCGCAGAGAATGAAGAAGAAGAAATGAGGATTGGTACTTCGTTTGGCTGTGAGAAGAAGAAACAGAAGAAATAAATGAGAAAAGAGAAGAAGAAAGAGAAGGATTATATTGAGAAATGAAAGGATTAAGTGGGGGAATAAATGGGAAGAGTGGAGGAATAAATGGGGAAAGGGGGAATAAGGCGAATTATTTGTATTTCTTTTCCTCTCCTTAATCCGTGGACCAAACAAGGAAAGAGTCCTTTCCTTTCCTTTTCCTCCCCCAAACGACCCTTAGGGTTCTATTTATAGACATCACCATCATGGTATTTAATTATAACATTATCGTTTAGGCTTGCAAGAGATAAAATAGTATATAATGCATATGGGCCATATTAATAATATTACTATATTTAAAATAAATCTAACATTCTTCCACTTGACCCATTGACATTATTTACCATATACATTCATAGACATAATGCACAAAATTAAACTTCATAGCATATCATGTCAAGTCAAATAAACTACTAAAGGATCATAGCAGTCATACATCATTGTATTAACATACTCCCTTTCATGTATCTTTGGAATATTTCTTCTATTAACATAATCTATAATAAAGATAATCAATAACGGTCCAACAATAAGTGTTTTTATCAAAGACGATGTCATTTAACATAATTAATTTATAAATATACTAATCATAAGAACAGAACCATGAGAGATAATAAAAAAACAATAAACAAATGAGCTCAAAGTGTCATATATCATAATTTTGATTTCAATAATGATATCTATTAATGCCCATACGTTTAACAGGATCATTGAATGTCTTTGGTGACAATCATTTAACCAGTAGATCTGCAATCATAATTTTAGCATTAATATGTTTGATTGACACTATTTGTTTCTTAACTTCTTCTTTAACAACAATGTACTTTAATTTTATAAGTTTAACACCTTTAGAATATATATTTGTCGTTTTTTTTAGAAGAAAATTACTTCAGAATTATCACAAAAATTATTAATGGGTTGGCAATACTGTCGACAATTCTAAGTCTTGAGATAAAGTTCTGCAGCCATAAAACATGAATTATAGTCTCAAAGCATGTTACAAATTCAACCTCCATAGTGGATGCAACAACAATACACTACTTCACACATTTTTATGAAATTGCTCCTTCAGCTAATAGAAATAAATGGCCAAAAGTAAATTTTCGTATATCCACATATTCGAAAATTCTGAATATCCAATCACCTCAAGATGGAAAGATCTCTTGTAAGTAATCATATAGAACAAGGATTATAATTAAACGTACTCTCACTGATACCTAGTATATATATCGATCAACGATGTTTTCTTTAAAGCCAAAAGATGTGACAGTATCATTGCACTTAAGATACCGCTATTTGGAAGCTTGTTTAAGTTTATATATTGACCTCTTTAATTTACAAACCATATGTTCCTTTCCTTCAACCATAAAAAACCTTCTGGTTGATTCATGAACACTTCTTCATCTAAATTCTCATTTAGAAAGACAGTTTCCACATCCATTTGATGGAGCTCTGAATCATAATGAGCTACTAAAGCCATAATAATTCTTAATGAGTCATTTTTCGAGATAGGAGAAAAGATCTCTTTATAGTCAATGTCATCTTTCTGAGTATAACCTTTGGCAACAACTCTAGACTTGTGTCGTTCGATATTACCATTTGAGTCACGTTTGGTCTTAAAAACCCATTTACAACCAACTCTTTTACTTCCTTTAAGCATTCTACAAGGTCCAAAACTTCATTATCAATCATAGATTTTAATTCTTCTTTCATGGCATCTAACCATTTGGTAGAATTTTTTTTAATGGCTTGTGAAAACGAAATCGGATCATTATTGATACTTAAGTCAAATTCTGACTCATGCAAATAAACATCATAGTCATTAGAAACAACTAATCTTCTTTGTCTTACAGATCTTCTTAACTCTATTTTTTGTGGTCCCTTAGTTACAGGTTCATTTGTTATAACATCATTATGTGGTGTTTGATCATTAATTTGTTCTTCTTGTGAATTGGTAACAAATTCAACAACTACAAGAACAACAACTTGAGAAGCAGTTATAGATGAAGGAATTTCCACCATAAGTTCTTGAATTTTCACTTTACGTGGTTTCAAACTCCCACTAATTACGTCATTCTGAATGAACCTTACATTTCCAGTTTCAACTATTCTCATACTATGGTTAGGATAATAAAATTTATATCTTTTTTTTATTATTATTATTTTAGATAACCAATGAAGAAACCACCGGTTGTTCTTGAATCCAGTTTCCTTTCGTGTGGATTATAAATTGTTACTTCTGCTTGACAATCCCAAAGATGCAGATGCCTTAAACTAGGTTTCCTTACTGTTCACAATTTAAAAAGATGTCTTTAGAACTGACTTACTCGAAACCTTGTTTAATAAATATTGAGTGGTTCTTAATGCATACATCCATAAGGACACTGATAAAGACAAATTAATTAATATGCTTCTAACCATATTCATTAATGTACAATTATGTTTTTCTGCAACACCATTTTATTGTGGTGTCCCTAGTATTGTGTATTGAGCACATATACCATGACTTTCTAGGAATTTAGCAAATTGGTCAAAACTATGTCCTTTCTCATCATATTTTTCATAAATTTTATAAAATCATTGGCATTTTCAATATTGTAATTGTGGACTTGATACTGTTTGCTACAGTCATTCACATAAACATAAGGCTTAATCTATTTGATCTTCCTAAGCTTTATAGAAAGATCTATCCTCATCATTGCTAGCAGAAGTAAGTGCAGCAAGTTTCTCACTTAAAGAGTGTCAGATCAATATCCAAGATTCCAAGATGGAATCGAATTTGTTTGCACCAATCAGAGAAATTAAGTCCATTAAACTCATTATAGATGTAGCATGCGAATGAATAGTAACGAAAGCAGATGGTACAATTACAAAATAAATATGTATATACATTATTGATCTGAGAAATAAACATAAAGATATAACCATGGATTCGGATAATATTAAATAATCATTAACATATACATTGAAGTTCTTCGGAAGGCACAACAATGTATAATATTTATATTTAACTGATGATATATTTAATTTCACATAATTAACACTTTAAATGCTTAAATTAAATACATCAGTTATCTTTGGACATACAACCGATATCTAACCAAATACCTCAATTAACCACAATAAGATTCAAAATTATAAAACTATTAATTACCTTTAGGCAATTAAATGTTTTATAATAACGAAAATCAATACCCTCATTACAAATCATTAATGTTTCATAATATCATCTCATTAATTAGCATCAAATGAACATGAGTAATTGAATCAACTTTAATTTGATGTCTAAAGACTTACAAATTTGGCCACTTTGGTAACTAACAAACTATTCATAACATAGACATCATGATAAAACAAGTCCAACTAACCACAATAAGATTCAAAATTATAAAACTACCAATTACCTTTAAGCAATTTAATTAAATGTTTTATAATAATGAAAATCAATATACTCATGATAATATCTTTATGTTTCATAATATCGTATCATTTAATAGCATCACATAAGTATGAGTAATTGAGTTAATTTTATTTTGATATCTATTTAACTTGCTAACTTGGCCACTTTGGTGACTAACAAATTATTCATAATATAGATATCATATTAAAATAATCACAAATAATTAATTCCTTAATTTGCAAAACAATATCAATGGAATATATATATATAAGGCTTGCTAATTTGGCCACTTTGGTGGCTAACAAATTACTCATAATATTGATACACTACAATAATTAGGATCTTCCCCAACGCAGGGTAATGTCAGCGAAAACCCTCTAAAACATCGAGAAAGGCCACTGCAATGTCATACACGACATCGGCATCCACTTCGTGGAAAAGTCTGTCGAGGATACTTTTCACGATGCAGCTTGCTCCCACGTCGAGGAATCTTTCTCCCGCGTACGGTCTAGTACGTCGCATAAGACTTTCGCGACGTCAACGTCGCAAAAGGCTTTCGCGACGTAATGCCAAGATAGTATTCTGCTACGTTGCGCCACTATAGCCTTTTGCGACGCCGACATCGTGGAAGGCTTCCGCGACGTTGGCATCGCAAAATGGTATTTTATTTATTTTTAATTGTATTATTATTTTTTATTATTATTTATTCATTACTAAAGCCATATGTAATAACATTTGTAGTAAAATGATTAAATTGAAAATATTATTCATTAAAAAATGAAATGATACATTAAATATGTTCAATACAAAAAATTAATTACATAATTCAAAACATTACATTAAAAAAAAACTTAAAATCTAATGCTCTAGTGCAATGGACGCCAAACCTACAAATAACATGAAAGTATTGTTATAATATCACATATGAAAAGTTAAACAAATTAAATATTGAAAAGTGCGTATCCATTGGTCAAAATCGACTCATCTCTTCGAGCATCTTCTTCATCTCTTCCATTTGTCGTGCATGATTCACCATTTTTCGATCTCGCTCCACCATTTGTCGATTTCGCTCCTCCTCTCCCAGGTGTTGTTCTTGGAGCATTCGGTTAGCATATTCAAGGCTCGCTTAGAGTTTGCTAACCATTGCTATGTGTGTCTGGTAGTCATACATACTGGAGGAAGATGATGAAGCGCCAACCTAGACTTGGGTTTTGGGCCCAACCAAGACCTTTTGAGTAATCCGATCGTCTACCCAAAACTGTTTCGCATATCTCGTCCTC
>JBBPDI010000015.1:4550270-4565805 GCA_037974545.1 Cucumis variabilis | reverse complement strand
TTACAGTACAGCCTTTGCCATCTTATTGTCTTTGCTAAAGACTCTTCAAAACAAATAATCCAACTAAAGAAACACAAACGTTTGCGAAGTTTGTTGTACAAACAAGAACGTAAAGCAAATAATCATTCAATCAGTCTATAATATGAGATACTAGGCATTATCCAAATTGTGGGTGCACATCATCCTTAATAAGAGGCCAAAAAAATATTGAAAAAACAGTAGGCTATGATCATAAGAGAATAATGATCCTGTTACATATAGTTACCTTGATAAATTATACCAAATTGTGGGTGCATATCATTCTTAAATACCTCTCTATCATTTTTATTTGAGGCTAACAATCAAAAAACCGACTCTTCAAATAGAACTCCACTTACCTAAAACTTATTTCAACACATAACTCAGAGTACAAGAAAATGGAAGTACAAAGAGTCAACAGTAAGCATAAAAATGGATGCATTTACAAGTTATGTGATAATAATTAGACACAAAGCTTACCAATAGTAGACCCCATAACAGAGAACCTCATACAAAAAATCAAATAGAATGTAATTATGTAAGTAAATGACCAATCAAAATAAACCATAGCAAAAAATGAAAACCAACCCCAAAGAATGTAAATAACAATTGATGAGCAGTATCCAAAAGATCTCACAAAGAACACAAAAAAGTATACCTTTGTAGTCAAATTCCTCTTCTTGTCGAGTTTCTCCTTTTTAGCCTTAACACGTTGCTTCTCTGCCAAAAGAGCCATTCTTCTACCAGTCATAGCATATGGGTTAAGCTTGAGCATGGCGTTCAAGTTCTTCAATATGTTCTTCAAAAGATCTCACGCTTTTGTCGAAACACGAAACCCAAAACGTTGTCACTGAAATGTGGGTCGCTAAAATGTGGGTTGCTGAAATGCTCTTGTCATGGGTTTCTGTCGGTTGCAGTCGGTTTTCGTTGGACGATGACAAGAAAAGGGTTGAGGTGTCGTGGGTTGAGGGAGAACTTGTGGGTTGAAGAGAGGATTAGGGATTTAGATTTCTTTTCTTTTTATGTGGAAGTGGAGAAGAAATTAGGGATTAAATATATATATATATATATATATATATATACTTTTTAATAAATGATTAAATGAAAAGTTGGAAGGAAATTAAGGGGGAAATTTTTGGTCAAATTTTAGCAACATTTTTTTCACCTAAAAAAATTAAAAATGGAGAGGGTCGTTAAGGTCAGTTTTCACAAAATAAAAATATTTAAAATTAAAATATCATTAATGTCAGTTTTTACAAAATAAAAAAAAATTAAAATTAAAAATGAAAGAATCGTTAATGTCGGTCTAAAACCGACATTAATGCTCCTCTTTTCAAAAACAACATTAAAGACAGATTTTTATTTTTTTTAACCTGACACTAAAGTCCAGATTTCTTCTAGTGTCTATATTATTTTATCAATGTATTGGTATTTTGAGATTCTAAAATTAAATTGAGGAATGGTTCTATAAAATCCTTCGTTGCCATAGGGCTTTTATATTTTCAATTGGTATTCGAGCATCTCAAATTTTAATTGAAAATTTTAAAATTTGCATCCGATAGGCGGGATTTTTTTTTCTGCATTATGAATATGGTTTACAAAATAGATGTTTTCGATTTTGGCACCCTAGATTAAAGTGTTTCATTAATTTGATTAATGTAAGGGCTTGTTGTTTTGAGCATCTTAATTCTATAATCGAGTTTGTAAGTTCGTGTCGTTAGATGGCAAGAGTTGCAGTAGTGTTTGATTAAAAAAATTAGAAAAAAAATACCTTTTGCGCGCCTGTAAACTACTATGAATGAGCTTCTGGTGCAGTGCTGTTCATTCACCATTGATTCATGAGGTTGCTTGTTCAAGTCCCAAATTGTGTAGTTTGAAGTTTTGCCAAATTCGATCTATTTGGTTATCTAATCTATTATTACATCTGATGTTTGATTAAATTAATTATCTACATAATGCATGTCATATAATTTAAAATCTCACACTAGATTTATAATTATGATGCATCATTCTTAAATATAAGTGTTATATTTTAGTTGCATGATTTTCTAAGCATCTTCATGCATTTTTATATATTATAAATATTATAATGTATGGTATTAATGCATGATTTTGAATTTCATGAGTTATTTAAAGTATGATGTTTTAAATATATGAAATTGAATAAGCATGATGCATGACATTAATTAGTTAAATATAACAGAGTGTTTGTATCGACAAATACTACTTTCTTGGAAGAAGACCACATGAGAGATCATAAACCATGAAGCAAATTAGTATTAAGTGAAGCTACTGATGAATCACAAGGGTTGTTGATAAAGTTGGTCCCTCACCAAGAGTTGATGTAACCAACACATTTGGTCAGTCTCATCCTTCTCAATCGTTGAGAATGGCTCGACGCAGTGGAGGATTGTATCACACCTAACCGTTACTTGGGTTTAACTGAAACTCAATTTGTCATACCAGATGGTGACATTGAAGATCCATTATTCTATAGACAGACAATGAATGAACCTTAAAATGAAGTCTATGTACTTCAATTCAGTGTGGGAGCTTGTAGATCTACCTGAAGGGATGAAACCTATAGGGTGCAAATGGATCTACAAGAGAAAGAGACATTCAACTGGGAAGGTACAAACCTTCAAAGTTGGACTTGTAGCAAAATGGTATACCCAAAGGAAATAGGTTGACTATAAGGTAACTTTTTCCTTTGTTGTTATGTTAAAGTCTATAAGGATTCTCTTGCCCATAGCCACTTTTTTTATGATTATGAAATATGGTAAATGAATGTCAAGACAGCTTTTCTGAATAGAAACCTTGGAGCGAGTATATTTATATCTTATCTAGAGGGGTTTATAACCCAAGGTCAGGAGCAAAAAATTTGCAAGTTGAATCGGTCCATTTATGGGTTGAAACAAGCATCTAGAATGATTGAACACGTTTGTGTAGTTGACATGCTAGTGAGAGTATCCTATGCAATCAGTTTGCATAAGATCGGACCGCGAAATAGTAACCATTTGATATAACTCTGTTAACTAGTTAGGTTTCTATTTCACTAGGATGACCTAGGTAACTTAGTCTTAATCCTGATTGTATTATGAACTCTTGCTCGTGAGAGATTGTTCTTTGATTTGTACAGGTGAGAGTGGCCAGATCGTCGACTCAATAGACATATCATTTTGGGGACAAGACCAAGTGGGAAACTGGGAACATAATTACACAAGATGAAATTCACTCCTTTCTTACTTTAGGGTAATTACACAAGGTGTCTCTATGTGTTAAACAAAGGTATTCACCCTCTCTATGGCACAAGAGGGGTTTTGGTTTATTGGTAGGACCATAAACAAGTTGTTCATTAGAGGAGCACTGGTACTTAAGGATTAGAATTAACCTAGGGGTAAAACGGTGAATTGACCAAGCTGGTGTTATGAACACTTGTGAAGGAGTAACTTAATGTTATTGGTCTATATCCGTGGACATAGAAATATATCTACAGTGATAAGAGTTGAGCTGAGTCTTTTGTCGAGTGTACAAACAGTTAACGAATATTGATTAATGTGGTTAATGAGTTTAGTCAATTAATCTCATATCGTTGTAGTTTTTGATCTATAGGTCCATTAGGTCCCTTCCTAGTTCGTAAAGGGTAATGAGATTTATCCATATTGATTGTAATTTTAAATGTTCAAATTTACTTTGAGAATTAGTTTAATGTATAGTGATACATTATAATATAAAGTTTATCAAACTTTATTTGATAAATTTAATTTTGGATATAATTCAAAATTAATTTATGAGAGATAAAATATTTGATTGAGATCAAATATTAATTTAATGTGAATTAGATTCATATTAAAATTTTTGGTTATGAGATAAATTTATATTTGAATATGATTTAAATTTAATTTAAGTTAAATATAAGATATTTAATTTAACTATTAATTAATTGGAGAATTAATTAATAGTTCAATTTTATTTAATTAAATTTGATTTAATTAAATCTATAAGATATTGGAAAGATATTCATTCAAATAAGATTCGAATGAAATATTAGTTAAATATGTTTTAATTAATTATATTAATATAAATCTATAAGATATTGGAGATATATAATTTCAAATAAGATTTGAATGAAATATTGATTAAATATGATTTAATAGTTATTAACTAATATGATTAATTAGTAGATTTGATAATAGAATCTCATGATTCTCTCCTACTCCTTTTCATAATCCAGAAAGAAAAGAGAGTTATAAATATTTAGAAGAAAACAATTTTCTTAAAAAAAAAAAAGACCAAGGCTGGAAAAAGAAAATAGTTTCTCTCAAATACCTCTATACTTTTTTTTCATCTCAATTGGTTCCCACAAACCAATCTTATCTAAGAGGATAGGAAGGTCTCCGACTGGTGGTGTCCCAATTCGGTGGTTTACCAATGTTTTGGTATTTTGAGATTTCTAAATTAAATTGAGTAATGGTTCTGTAAAATCTTCCACTGCCATATGGCTTTTATCCCTTCAATTGGTATCAGAGTCATCTCAAATTTTAATTGAAAATTTTAAAATTTGCATTGGTTTAGGTGGATTTTTTTTTTGTATTATGAATGTGGTTTACAAAATAGATGTTTTCGATTTTGGCACCTTAGATTACACTTTTTCATTAATTTGATTGAAGTAAAGGCTCGTTGTTTGGGATATTTTAATTCTGTAATTAAGTATGTAAGTCTGTGTTGTTCGATGATATTCAATGACAAGTATTGCTGTGAAGTTTTGATTTTTGATGCAGCAGCAGATTTGATTTTAAAAAAAAAACTATATCGAAAACAAAGATATAGCTATTTTGCGTCTTAATGGTAACAATTGCAGATATTTGGTGTAGTGGCTGAACAACCATCGTGAAACATGGAGGTTGTTTGTTTGATTCAAAGATGTTATTTGCTTTGATATTTTTTTTAATTTTATTTTGTTTTAATTAATTAAATTAATATAATTTTTAGGGATGCCAAATTTGGTTTATTTTGCTATTTAATCTATTATTATATTTGATGTTTGATTAAATTAAATATATGCATAACATATGTCATATAATTTAAAATCCCACAATTGGATTATAATTATCATTCATCATTCTTAAATATAAGTGTTATATTTTAGTTGCATGTTAAATTATAATAACATGCAAACATAGGATCTTAGGATTAATTTGATTTAATTTTAAATTGTTTAATATTAAATGGACCTAAGATCACATTAATTCTAATATGATTAGAATTATATTTTTTTTTAGTTTAATGAAACTAAGTAGGACAAATAGGATAAGGTTATAAAGGAACTTCGTCATCGGTAAAGTTCTGTCTAAGGCTGGAGGTACTTAAGTTGGCGGTTTATGAAACACCTTCTACTTGGGAACTAAGCTGGAATCGGTGTTGAATTAATCTTATTCCTATAAGCATAAGATGCCACTAGGTAAATTAAATGGTTTAATACACCTAGAAACCTTAAGAGTGAATAGGTTTTAAGCTTATACGGGAACTCCACCTGTAAAGTTCTGTCTAAGGCTAGGGGTACTTAAGTTGACGGTTTACAAAATACCTCTTACCTAGAAACTGACCTAGAATCGGCGTTGAATTAATCTTATTCCTATTAAGAATGAGATGTCACTAGGTAAATTAAAAAGTTTAATGCACCTAAAAACTTTATAGTAAAGTTTTATTATAAGAGTTATAATAAGAATAGACTTAGATAGATTCATTTAGTCGGAATTTAGCTAAATGAAACAAACCCTAAATAAATAGAACATTTTAGTGGAAGAAAAGTGGTATATATGATATATCAATTTTTAGTTGTCACGTCCCTAAGAATTCACACATGAGATTCATACTCGATTTTGTGTCGTCTTGGGAGCGACCTCCCTTCAGAGAGTGTTTATATGGATCAATAACAAGGTGAATAGGAGAAATGTTCATAGTAAGTGGAAGAATGATGTGTGTCAACGTATCCTACGGTCTTCTCCATTAGGTTACACCATGAGATTTCTATGATCTGCCTACATGTCGTTTTAGTGCAATCATCCCTTCGGAGGGTCTGATTGTAGAAAGTCGGAAGAACGCAAACTCCAGAAATGGATAGGTTTCTTAGGTTAATCTTAACAGTTGTCTTTCCTTATGGTAGCCTGTTGAAGCGTACCTCTAGGATCTGAAAATGGTAGGGTCACACTTAGTGGATGAATTAAGTTAGTTAATGAATCCTTGACCGAATAACAGTAGCTAAGAACTATAGCAATATAAGTTGTTTTGGTATTAGGTATTAGCTGAGATTGTCTCAGTTCAGGAGAAGAGTAGCTGATCACCCTTCGGTGGCTATTGCTCTAAACTTCTGAAATATCGTTGCTAAAATTAAATCATTTTTTTATTAGGATTCTTTGATTGCTTGTTTTTGCTGAATTGATTGGATTATTTTAATGGGTTAAGACAAAGATAACTAATACGATCAATTTATTGTTTCAGCATGTCTTCTTTAATTATTAAATTATTTTGAAAAATAAAAAATTAATCAATAAAAAATTATGCGACGTGGAACCTGAATAAGATTCTGGTTAATAATGATTACGCTTTATCTTAAGGAGGAATGTGCTCCTTTTCCTCCTGAAAATGCATCTTAAAGTGTCAGAGATGCATATAACCGTTGGACGAAGGCCAATGACAAGTCCAGCATCTATCCCTTGTCTGGTAGTTTGACATACTAAGCAAGAAACACAAGACCATGGTCACTACACATCAGATCATGGACTTCTCTTGAGAGATGTTTAAGAAGAGTATTCAAAAAAAGGGAAAATATGATTTATTTGTCTTAGAAACATGTTTAGTTGAAAATGACCAAAATGCTTGGATACTTGATTCAGGAGCCACTAGTCATGTTTGTTCTTCTTTAAAGGAAACTAGTTCCTTGAAGCAATTCGAGGAGGATGAGAGGACTCCAAAGGTTGGAACGAGAGATGACATTTAAGCTCTTGTGTGGGAGATGTTAAGTTGTTTTTCAGAAATAGATTCTTGTTTTTAGAAAACTTGAACATAATTCTTAAGATTAAGAGGAACTTAATTTATATTTCTTTGCATATTGAACAATTGAACTCAGTTATTTTTTTCTTTAAATGAAGCGTTCATTTAAAGAGTAGTATATATATTTGTTCGGCTAAGCTTAAAAACAACTTGTATGTATTAAGACCTAATGAAGCGATCGAAAACGTTTTTAATACATGAGATAAAACGGCTAATGCTTAAAATAAAAGGCAAAGAATTTCTCCAAATAACAATACCTTTCTTTGGCTTTTAAGATTAGATCACATTAATCTCGATAAGATCAGAAGATTGGTAAAGAATGAACTTCTAAATGAGTTAGAAGATGATTCATCACCTCCATGTGATTCTTAAAAAAAATGACTAAAAAACTTTTTACTAGAAAAGATTATAAAGCCCCTATAACTTATACATTTAGACTACTATGGTTCGATGAATGTAAAAGCTAGAGAAAGTTTTGAATACTTCATCTCTTTTATAGATGATTATTCAAGGTATGCTTATTTATACTTAATGGGGAATAAGTCTAAAGCTCTTGAAAAGTTCAAGGAGTATAAGACTGAAGTTGAAAACCTATCAAGTAAAAGAATTAAAATACTTCAATCTGATCGAGGTGGAGAGTACATGAATTTGAGATTCTAGTATTATATGATAGAATATGGAATCCAATTCTAACTCTTAGCACCTGGTACACCTCAACAAAGTGGTGTATCAAAAGGAGAAATAGAACCTTGTTAGGCATGTTTCAGTGATGAGCTATGCTCAATTGCCTAACTCGTTTTGGGATATGCAGTAGAGACTGAAATTCATATTTGATTTGTTGATTACCCTAAAGAAACGAGAAGTAATCTATTCTCCGATCTACAAGAAAACAGAGTGTTTGTATCGACAAATGCTACTTTCTTGGAAGAAGACCACATGAGAGATCATAAACCATGAAGCAAATTATTATTAAGTCAAGATACTGATGAATCAACAAGGATTGTTAATGAAGCTGGTCCCTCATCAAGAGTTGATGAAACCAACACATCAGGTTAGTCTCATGTTTCTCAATCGTTGAGAATGCCTCAATACAGTGGAAGGGTTGTATCACAACTTAACCGTTACTTGGGTTTAACCGAAACTCAAGTTGTAATACCAGATGATGGCATCGAGGATCCATTGTCGTGTAAACAGGCAACAAATGATGTAGACAAAGACCAATTGGTCAAAGCCATGAACTTTGAAATGGAGTCTATGTACTTCAGTTCAGTATGAGAGCTTGTAGATCTACCTGAAGGGGTGAAATCTATAGGGTGCAAATGGGTTTATAAGAGAAAGAGAGATTCGATTGGAAAGGTACAGACCTTCAAAGCTAGACTTGTAGCAAACGGGTATACCCAAAGGAAAGGGGTTGACTATGAGGAAACTTTTTTCTCTGTTGCTATGTTAAAGTCTATAAGGATTTTCTTGTCCATAACCACTTTTTATGATTATGAAATATGGGAAATGGATGTCAAGACTGCTTTTCTGAATGATTATCTTGAAAAGAGTATCTTTATGTCTCAGCTCAAGGGGTTCATAATCCAAGGTTAGGAGCAAAAATTTTGCAAACTGAATCGATTATTTGACAAATTTGCATGTCAAGTAAGATCGTATACTTGACACTATTTACACGTCATCTAAAATAATATACTTGACACTATTTACACATCAAGTAAAATTGTATACTTGACACTTTTTACATTTCTCGTTTCTCATTTCTCATTTCCTATATAACAATCATTCAAATAAAGACAGGTTCATCAACAAACTAAACCTTCAAATCAACAATTATTTTATTCTTCAACAATAAGTGACGTAATTTACAATAATATACATAATTTACAATAATGTTATACAAGTAGTATGACTATTCATGGCTCTCCACAAAGTAATCTCAATTTACAAAGATAAACAAAATTACTAACTATAAGACTCTAAAACATTAAATTATGTTCTAACCCTCAATAATTATGTCTTTTCGAGTGTTAATACTTCATGAAGCCTCATAGTAAGTTTCACAAAATAATTCTTGAAGCAGTAACCTACAAATAAATTTAGCAAGTTTTAGCAAAAATGAAAAACAATTCATCTCTAAAAGTTTGTAGTCCGATCATCTCAACACATACACATATAAAAAGATACTATGAAAGGTTGCACGTTGAGAATGTACATGTTGTACTAACCTTCATACTATGAGAAATCCTCTAGTCAACCATTAGAACAATCATCCCTCAATTATTTAACAATAACAATATTAGGAAGTACCTAAGAAAGACAAGGACAATCATCAATGAAGTATTTAACAAGTTAAAATATAAGAATTGTAGGTTATATTAATCATTAATTGTTTAAGGAAAACAATAAAAGACGAACAGCAAACATGCGTTATCCTCAACAAAAACTTGATCCTCAACTACTATGCACAATTCAAAATCAACTGTCACAACATCATGTGTGATCAGATCTCTTAATGTACTCAAATGTAAATGAGAGTAAATAAAAAGCAACAATGGGAATGCTTCTTGAAATATCTCCATTCCACCCATCCTTCTCCATTTGCAATATTTAAAGTTTATATATTCAGGTAAGGAAAAATTCTCCCTTCAAGTCATTAGTATTTGAATATTCTCCTTACTAACAAATCTTCTTTAAATGAATCCACGTTGCTGTTTATAAACAGCTAAGGTTACAAGTAATAACATGCATATGTTTAACCTTCTCCAGAGAATTTAAGGGTATTACACTGATCCATCAAGATTAATAATATCCACAAGGTATATATTGGAATAATTTTTGTTATAGGGACTTGAAAACTTTAGATTAATATATTGATAGTAGCATGACTTACCTTTCGACGACCAAAGTAGTAACCATCCGACTCAATATAACAAAAAAAATTTAACTTCAAGAGGCAAACCTTTAAATTTATCATAGTAAAGGCCTCTAATGAAGAATGTAGAATCATACTTGAACTTCATGTAAGATTCAAGATATCTCAATTGAAAGAATCAAAAGAATCAAATAAACTATAAGCAATGAGGGAAAGAAATTCATGTTACAAAATGTACAAGAATCGGAAATGGAGACATAAACTAACCTCATTAACCAAATGTTCTTTGGCAAGATCACAAGCCAACTCAATAAATTGGCCGAGTAGTGCGCAAGAGTGTAATTGTAGTCGAAATCATACACCTGAATGTTTGAGCTCAAATTTTTATTCACACAGATGCTTAGAGAATAATGACATTAAAAACAAAAAATTAATCAAGACATCATAAGGGTACAAAATTCAAATATTAGAAGCATCGAGAAAACCCAAGTAAAAAAAACCTTTAGGAATCAATTTTGACATTGCCCTAAGCGCCTCAGGAATCTTGAGAAAGCTAAGTTTAGCAGTGTCAAATTCCTAACGGATCGTTTTAACTTTCTCACAATCAGGTTCCACCTCAACTCTCGTGGTATAGTCCTAGAATTTCAAGGATTCTTGTTCGATAGATGAAAGTACGCTATGAGTTCTAAAACCTCTGCTAAACCCTAAAGAACAAATAATTCTCAAATGAAATGGAAATTGATGTATTTAGCCACTACATTTGAAAAAAATAGCTACAGATTGATGAAAAAATTTTCTCCATCAATGAACATTTTAAAAAATGATTGAAGTTATTCAAAACTTGAGTTATTACATCTCTCAACGGTCAATACCATAACCATCATAATTTTTCTTTCTTATTGCCCTAAAGTAAGAACATTTTTAAGAAAATAAAACCAAGAAATACTATCAGATTATATAAAAGTACATAAATGTCACAATACTATATTGTTGATTACATCACAAAACTAATGATTTGATTTGACAAACATTAGTAAATATGTCAACAAAGTGATGATGATCTGGTTTAAGTAAGAAGAGACACATTAACCTTAATTACATTTATAGCCTTTAACTTTGCACTCTTATTAAGTAAAATGTAAAATTAATAGATAACAAATGTAATAGTGATGTTTCAAATTCTTACTACAGTGTTGCTTTGAAGCCTTGTTCAAACCCCCTAGTTGTTTTTCTTTCATCCATTGCTAAGTGAAAGTTTCATTCATAGCCAACTTTGCCTCTAAATAACTTCCAAAGACCTAACATTTTTTTCTTTTTTCTTTTTTTTTTCTATTTTTTGTTATTACAAGTATCAAACATTTATAAAACAAAATATCTGAAGTTGAAGACCAATAGGAATAAAAAATGAC
Organism: Cucumis variabilis; assembly: GCA_037974545.1. Classification (NCBI taxonomy): domain Eukaryota; kingdom Viridiplantae; phylum Streptophyta; class Magnoliopsida; order Cucurbitales; family Cucurbitaceae; genus Cucumis; species Cucumis variabilis. The sequence goes on along the minus strand of JBBPDI010000015.1, from coordinate 4,554,453 downwards.
AAAAAAACCAAGAAAAGAAACAATCATTTCTTTAGCAATCCAATGAACACATAAAGGCAATAACAAGTGAATAAAAGGTTTTAGTTTTTCAAACCCAATGGACATATAATATCTAATATCTAAACATCAATCATCAATATGGGATAAAATTGATACCTTTAAATAATTAAGGCTTTGACCATCCAAAAGTGCAATTGGAGATTGGGTTGATTGAGTTGGAGTTTGGTATAATGGACATTGTTCTCTAACCTCGTCAGAGTGGATGGAAGTTGCAGAAATTGAATTTTGCATCCGGGTCCAATGGACACCCAAAAGTTTGTTCGCGTGGAACCACAAATCTGATTCCGTCAGCCATGGGTCGTTGTCCATCATGGGTTGTCGTCAACAGTGGGTCAAATGAAGACTCTATGGGTCATCGTCGATGAGAGAACACAAAGATTTTATGGGCGACAATCAGTGGAGATGAAGAGTTGTGGCTGTGGGTCGACAACTGGTGGAGAGATAGAGAGATGAGAACCGACAGCCATGGAGATGGAAATAGAGATGGAGATGGTGAAAATGGCGTGGGCGTGATGGTTTGGAGAGAAAGGGGGAAATGAAAAGAGAAGAGGAGGATTTGGAGAGAAAAGGGGAAAATGAAAAAAAAAGAAGAAGGAGGAAAATTTTTAATAGATTTAATTTATTAAAATAATTTTCAATAAGTTTATTTTCATAAATTTATTTTCATAAGTTTATTTTCATAAATTTATTTAAGGGGCATTTTTAAAAATAGCAAAAAAAAAAATATCTACAAGTTATAGCAAAATTTTGGATTCTATCAATGATAGTCTTCTAGCATTATAACATATCAATGACTATCAGTGATAGAATTTGTTATAGGTTGTAAATATTTTGCTCAATATCTTATTTTTAAAAATTCCCCTTTATTTAATGAAACGAAGGAAATAAAATATTTTGATATTTTATACTTGTCAAAATAAAAATGTTAATTATACTTGACGTTGTTTTTGCGTCAAGTAAATATGAACTATACTTGACGAGAAAAAAATGTCAAGTAAAATCTGTACTATACTTAACGCTAAAACAACGTCAAGTAAATTATACACTATACTTGACGTCAAAAAAAGTGTCAAGCAAAAGATAACGTAAAATAATTTTAAAAAATTGTGAAAATTTTTCTTTTTTCAAACTATACTTGATGTTTTATTCGCGTCAAGTAAAAGTTTGCTATACTTGATGCGAAAAAAACATCAAGTAAAAGCTAATTAAAAATAGTTCAAAAAATTCCGTGAAAACTTCACTTTTTTTAAACTATACTTGACATTTTTCCTTTAAAATTGTCAATACTTGACGTTTTTTTAATACAAACGTCAAGTATGTAAAAGTACCTAGTGTCAAGTAAAGTAGATTTTGTAGTAGTGGCAGCAGAACCCTTGCCTTTTCCTCCTTTCTTCTTCTATACTTTCTTTGACCTAGGGAATGAAGGTGCACGCTTTGTTATAGAGGATGAACCCTTCTAAAACCTTCTAGAATAGACAACATTTGTCTCTACTTCTTTCTGTCCCTTATTTTTCATAAGAGACTGAAAAGTCTGAAACTCATTTAGGAGGATAGTCATGTTGTACTCTATCTTATTCATTACCGCATTGTTACAAAATTGAGGAAAGCTATTCGAAAAAGATTCCAAGATAAAGGATACTTTACTTTGCTCGTCAATGACCGTCCTGTTCATTTCCACCACATTGAACTGGACCATCAAGTCGAGAACATATTCTCTAATAGATTGGTCCTCTTTCATACATGTATTATAAACGTACTTAATGGCCTCCCAGATTTGAATGGATGTTTGTCCAAACATCTCCTAGAGGGAGTCCATAATCTGGTGTGCAGTAACCATGAACTCACACTTCTTGGCCAGTGTGTCGCTTCTTACTTAGTAAGTTAGACATACCAACCAAGATATAGACATGAGGCTTGTTATTGGACTTTGTCCAGTGGTCATATGCATCCTTGACAGTCCTGGATGCATTTCGAGCAGAGAAACACTACTACAGAAATTGGTTTACTTGACTTAATACAATGTCAAGTAAACGTACACTTGACGTTTTTAAAAGCGTCCAGTAATCTACTGTCAAGTATAGTCATATTACTTGACACTAAAAAACCGTCAAGTATACGTTTACTTGATACTGTATTAACGTCAAGTAATCGACTGTCAAGTATAGTCACATTACTTGACACCAAAAAACTGTCAAGTATACATTTACTTGACACTGTATTAATGTCAAGTAATCTATCTCACTTGACGTTTATTACATGTCAAGTAAAGTCGTATACTTGACATTTTTTGCAAGTCAAGTAAAATAGTATATTTGATTCAAGTAAGATAGTATACTTGACATGTATCTAACTTCATGAATACCATTTCTTAATATATTAAATATATAAAATTTTCTATTTCCTATTTCCTACATTACGTAGATTCATCTCAATAAAACATATCCATTAACAAAATAAATTCTCCAACTAGTAGTTACACCTAAAAAAATGACAAATAATTTAGTATAATAAGTAAACCAACAATAATTTCATTACTCTCAACAACGTCATCAATAATTACAGAATTCAAATCCAATATTGTCAACTAAAACTTCCTATATGTTGCCTATTCCAAAATCAACAATAATAATAACTATCTTATATAACCAAAAACATGTGTGGTATACCAAAACTAAAGTCTCCCCATACATCTATTGTCTCATGTACATAAGCCTAATGGCTATGAACAAAACATTTACACCAAAAAAAAAAAGTTATGGGCATTCCCATATATTAGCCATTTACAAAATTAACAAGATCATATCTAAGTGTGTCTATCATATGTACCGAGCTAAAAATTCAGCCCAGTCTGCTCGTACTTCATCTAATTTAAGTTATGAGTACGAACTTCTCGTATATCTATAAAATATAAAAAGTAGACATTTTGTTAAAAATAAAAAATATTAGTCATATTATACTATTTATAATGTTTCAAACAAATTGCATACAAGATTGAATGAGTAAAAAAAAGTAAATTGAACACTTAAGATGTAACACCCCAAACTATCTAGTTAATTTTTAATTTTTGTTATTTTGGATTTTGGGTGTTATGTGTGAAATTTTAAGATGATGTTTTAATAATAATTATATCATTAATATTAATCAATAGTAATTATTAAAGAGAAATATACATGTTTTTATTGGGAAGAAAGAGAAAGAAAATTTAAGTGATGGGAGGGGTGGTTATTGAGGAGAGAGAAATATTAAATTGGAATAGGAAAAGGAAAAAGGAATAAGTTATTATGGGAAAAGTAAATAATAATAATAATGGTATTATTATTATTATTATTATTTTATTTATTTTAAACCCCTCTCGTTATGCGTGCCAAAAAAAAGAAAAAAAAGAAACCACCCATCTTCTTCCCTCCAACCCTAGTCGCTCATCACCGTGCACCTCCGTCGGCTGCAAACTTCACGACGACGATCGGTCTGACAAAGTTTGTCCTCCACGTTCGTCTCTGTCCGGTGTCTCCATCGGATCCATTCGTTACGCGTCCCTCTTCGTCGAAGCCAGTTTGCATTGCCAAGTCGTCCATTGAGCACCCCCATCCACGGCGTGCCGAGACGTCCCCTGTCACGCAACACAATCGTTGGCCGATTGCGATCACCGATCTCTGCCACAATTTAGGCCATCGTTCTCCGATCGTGCACAACCACTCTCCGTTGAAGCCAGTCTGCATCGCTAAGTTGTCCGTAGAGCACCCCCGTCCACGACATGCCTCAATCATTTACGAGCAACCGTCCTTCTGCGTCGACATCGTTTTGGCCATTTCCTTCTCCATCGAGCAAGATGTGCTGCGTGAGCCGAGAAGGGTTACATTCGAGCCGAGTCCTCTCCACGAGCCATGCGTCCGAGCCGAGTCCTCTCCACGAGCCGCGCGTCCGAGCCAATTTCTTCTCCTCAAGCTGTGCGCCTAAGCCAATCCCTGTTGTGAGCCACGATTGGTAAGTATTGATTGGGTGATATTGATTGGATTTGGCACCCCATTAATCACTGTTTGTTCCAGATACACTAAGTTATGGATCTAAGTTGATGCATGTTGCTTGAAGGTTCAAGCTTAATTGAGGGACTGAAGCTGTAAAT